>PITA01026074.1:0-23279 GCA_004023965.1 Spilogale gracilis
CTCCAATTTGTTTCTACCTTTTTGCCGATGTTCTTTGTCTCTCGTGGCGGTCCAGAAGTGGGAAATATCACATTTCAGGCTGGTTTCATGGGTGTTCACGGTGGTCTTGTAGTGGTTTTTTTGTTGGAATTCAGCTCTCTTCAGGGAACTCCCTGAAATGCGGTCACCTGGCCTTCCGCCATCTTGACCCTCTCACAAATTTAAATTTCTTTTGCTTTTTTTCTGTTAATCTGTCTTATGTTCATCTAATTATTAGACCAGTCAAAGAACCTAGAAGGTAAGAAAGAAAAAGTTTGGGACATCTGGGTGGCTCAGTTGGTTAGGTGTCAGACTCCTGATTTCAGCTCAGGTCATGATCTCAGGGTCATAAGATAGAACCCTTCATCAGGCCCTGCACTCAGTGGAGTCTACTTGAGATTCTTTCTCTCTCATTCGCCCTCTGCCCCTACCCCTACTTTCACTCACTCTTACTCAAATAAATAAACAAATAAAAAAATTTCTTTAAGATTTTATTTATTTGACAGAGAGAAACATAGCTAGAGAGGGAGAACCAGCAGTGGGGGAGTGAGAGAGGGAGAAGCAGGCTTCCCGCTGAGCAGGGAGCCAGATGTGGGTCTCGATCCTGGGACCCAGGGATCATGACCTGAGCTGAAGACAGTTGCTTAATGATTGAGCCACCCAGGTGCCTCAAATAAATAAATCTTAAAAAAGGAAGGAAGGAAGGAAGGAAGGAAGGAAGGAAGGAAGGAAGGAAGGAAAGAAGGAAGGGAAAAAAAAGAGAGGACGGAAGAAAGAAAAAGGAAGAAGAAAGAAGAAAGAAAGAAAGAAGGAAGGAAGGAAGGAAGAAAAAAAGAAAGAAAGAAAGAAAGAAAGAAAGAAAGAAAGAAAGAAAGAAAGAAAGATTTTTTATCCCTTACTCATAAATTTCCTGTCTTCATGATGTGTTCGTTCATTCTGGTGTCAGTTTCTGCTTTGCCATCTTGATTTTGAGGTCCAGGTCTGCATTAATAACCCTAAGAGACAATCATGATAGTTACCTTCTTTTAGATAATATAGTTAAAATCTACTCCAAATAGACACTTGAGGAAAAGGCCAACATTGTATTTTTATTAGGTCTAATTTAAGAATTTATTGATTGTGTTAAAACAAATGCTTTAAAGAAATTAAGAAAATTTTAAGACATTATAGAAGGAACTTTCATTGTCCTGGGGTATTGCCTTATATACACATCCACAGGAAATGTTAATCTATGTAAATTTTGCAATGTAAAGCTACATGTGAACTTATAGATTTCACTCAGTAGAAAAGAAAACCCCAGAGATTATTCTGTAGGACATTAACAGGTTTTGTATTTTACCTCTCTGACCTAACCTTAACATTTTTCCCCTAAAACATCTTTATATGCAGTTCCACAAAATGTTTTTTAAAGCAGTTTCACCTTCTTCTGATTCTCTCATTAATTAATGAATTGAAAACAACCTTTAAATGTGCTTATAGCATGTTCGCAGGAGAGTAGTATTTTTTTTTTTAAAGATTTTATTTATTTGACAGTGAGAAACACAGCTAGAGAGGGAACACAAGCAGGGTGAGTGAGAGAGGGAGAAGCAGGCTTCTCGCCGAGCAGGGAGCCCGATGTGGGGCTCGATCCCGGGTCTCCGGGATCATGACCTGAGCCGAAGGCAGTCGCTTAACCAACTGAGCCACCCAGGCGCACCCAGGAGAGTAGTATTTTTAACTTTCTGGAAAAAGTACTTTGATAATTCTGTTAATTATGGTAACTACAATCAATTGAAGCTTTTGTTCTATTTCTTACTTTACATATAAATGTGAGATCAGGTCTACTACTCTGAAAGAGATGAAAATACAAAGTAATATTGAGTGGATAAAATACTGAATACATGCAACATGTGGACTAGAACTAGCACTTTAGTATTTGCTGTTTAATTTTTGATTTGGAGAAAATCAAGACAGAGACAAGAAGTTGAATGATCAAGTAGAGCACCACATGAATAATAACTGACTAGAGCCTAAGGACAAATACAAGCAATAGAGAAGATACCTGATCTTGGTGATAGGTAGAAAAAAAAAATATCTAGATTGTCCTGAAAATCTAAAGGTTGGCTTTCAAAAATCAGACAAACCTGAATGCACATATAGGATAGATTAATAGATGTTATTTTGAGATAAGTAAAAGTGTAGAAAAAGGTTTCTTAACTTTGTCTTCTATTCACTGTCTACCATCTGCATGAGGTAAGAAAACAGGAAGAAAACAAAATACAGGTTAGAGGATTAAAACATTTAATAATGCATCCAATTCCATAGTTATTCTTCTGAGAATGTAGTACTTTCTTCAAGAATTTTCTGTTTGATTCAAGTTATAGATCAATACCTTGCTGAAATAATGGAAAACTTCTAATTCTCAGTTCTGTATCAAATAACAGATGAAGAAAAGTGATTGCCTATGAAGCATCTTAAAATTTAATTAGGGGCACCTAGGTGGCACAGTTGATTAAGCATCTGACTCTTGGTTTTGGCTCAGGTCATGATCTCAGGGTCCTGATTTCAGGGTGGTGACATAGAGCCCCGTGCAGGGCCCCATGCTGGGCTCCATGCTCCGCGGGAAGTCTGCTTGAGATTCTCTCTCCCTCTGCCCCTCCCACTCATGCTCTCTCTTACTCTTTCACTAAAATAAATCAATAAATCTTTCAAAAAGTAAATTTTTAATTAAATTTTGTAACATATCTAGTTAGCTTAGTTCAATCAATGTTTGTGGAGTAACTACTTAGACAGTAAACAGAGTAGGAGCTAGTCATAAAAATGCCTAAAATCTGATGACTTCAGGTGTACCTGGTTGTTTAACCAGTTAAGCTTCTGCCTTCAGTTCAGATCATGATTCCGGGGTCCTGGGATTGAGCCCCAAATTGGGCTCCCTGCTCAGCAGGGACTCTCCTTCTCTCTCCTTCCAATTTCCTCTCTCCCTCTCCCCTACTCTTGCTCTCTCTCTGCTCTCTCTTAAATAATAAATAAATAAAATCTTGAAAAAAAGTCTGGTAACTTCATTCAAGTTACAGCATAAAAGACAAAATAAAAGATAAGGGATAAAAGATGACAAATGCTAAAGAAACTTTTATAGAGAAAATGTTTCATCTGAAATGTGGAATGCTATGAAATCTGATTAAATAAAAATGGCTTTATCTTCAAAATGACTGTAAAAGGATATATCATGCCTACTAAACATGAAGTACATATAAAATTGATACTACAAATGATACTGTGTAACATTCCTCAGTAACCATAATTCCTTCAGTTCTACTTTTCTATTTCTAAAACTAATAGCCCTTTAATTTCCTCAGTGTTCTTGTCCAATGCCTCTCATTTAAGACAACAGGCATCCAATGAACAGTTTGGGGGATATGTGACTGATATGGAGATATGGGTTACATCTGTAACCCCTGCCTTTAAAGACCTCAAGACTAACCAAATAGAAACCGCAGACGAAAACCTTTATGAGTAAACAATCAGTTCTCAACACTACATCTCTCTCAGTAAAAACCAGCTATGATTTCATTAAGTGTAACATCCTTTATGTTGGTGGAAATATGGAAATCAGGTGACTATTACATTTCTTTGAATCTTTTACTCATAAAAAAATAATTCTATTAGGAATGCTCACAACATTAACTGTTTCATTTTTCTATTGGGAATCATTTCAGAACCAAAATATTCTAAATGAGGTTTTATATTTATTTTCCAATATAGCTCAAACACTTTTAAGCATAAATACCCTACAAATAAAGCAGTAATTTTATGGATAGCAGGTTTATAATTTTGATTTTCAATAGAAGATGCTTTATCCTAATTCACCTGGAAAAGAATAGCATATTTAAAGATAAAAAAAAAAAGTTTTCACTTTATATTCAACTAGTTAAAACTAATTGACTCTCATACTGATGAATTAAACATAGTTTTTTCAGTATTAAGACCAAAGTGATATACATGTAAGTATTATAGGTAAGTCTTAGAATTTTTCAAAATATTCTCAAAAGACAGTTAGAAGTTAGAATCTGTCAAAGACAAAATTTTGCCACTGTAGAGGATCTAATACGATAGTCTGATCAGGTAGTCACGAAGGTTTATTTATAGCAGGCTCCCCATAGAGCAGGGAGCCTGATGTGGGACTCAAGTGGGGCTGGATCCCAGGACTCCGGGATCATGACCTGAGCGGGAGGCAGACACTTAACGACTGATCCCCAGGTGCCCCAGTAACGAAGGTTTAAAACAAATAATATAAAGTGAAACTGATCAAGTGTAAAGTATCAGTAAATGATCTAATGACCTCAAATGTTGACAAATTCCAAAGACTTAGAGATTACACAATTAGAAAGGGGCCAGTGAGTAGTTTGAGAGGCTGTAGGTCGCTCCAGAGCCATAAAGAATAGAATGACTTCACAAAAGGAAAATGGAAGTTTCCCAGAGGTTATGCCCTTCCTCATTGATCTAACTACTGCACAAATGACTTTTTAAGGGTAAAGCTATTGACATTTTCTCAAACTTTCTCTGCAGTGACACATAGAGTCGATGGTGTTCACATGTCTGAGGTAGTAGGGTAGATAAACTAAACTTTTAACGATATGAAATTCCTGTAGCACTTATCCCATTGCAAGAAACAACATAGCAAATATGAGTCAGGTTGATAGCGTTGGGATTAAGCGTGTCTGTGCACAGACCTACTATGGTCACACACACCTCTCATTCATTTCAACAGGTATTAAGCCACTACTATGTTCATGAAAGGAAGGAGGTATTGGAGGTAAAATGATAAAAAAAGATAGATGTTTTTCATATTGTCACAGTTTACTTAATTAAAATATGCTCAAGTAAACAAGGAACAGAACAAATAACAATAGTGTTTCAGTGAACAAAATATAGGTTAACTGGAAGCATACTTAGGAAAAAAAATTGTTATAAAGGATTTAGGGAGACATATTTATTATACAGCTAATTACCCATCATGTTAATCATATTTAATTATATACTTGTAACAGACTATACATTCATATGCTACAATTCACATATTATACAACTTGTTTTCATTATTTTCTACAATATGAGTTTATCTTGCTGTAAAGTCCCATTGCTCTCATTATAAAAAAAAAAAAAAGAAAAATCCATACATACATGTGCACTGTGTTTGAATGTTAACTTAGTTTCTACCAATTGTTTAAAAACGTTATACTCAATTCCAGTGTTCTAAGTTAGCCAAAATTAATTGCTCCTGCTCAAAAATCATATGTAGATTTAAAATCTTAAGCATGCTTAGGATGTACCTTCAGGAATTTTTGTTTAAGAAAATCAATATTGTAGGCCAAAAATAGAATGCTTCTTTTCATTGTAACATAGAAAATCAGCAGCTGATTGAGACAAAGTGATTGTTATACGCATGAGTTAAAAGACTTAATCGTGTTTGGATTCTGTATCAGAAATAATTTCCTCTTGGGGCGACTAGGTGGCTCAGAGGATTCAAGCCTCTGCCTTCAGCTCAGGTTATGATCTCAGGGTCCTGGAATAGAGTCCCACATTGGGCTCTCTGCTCAGCAGGGAGCCTCCTCCTCTCTCTTTTTGCCTGCCTTTCTACCTACTTGTGATCTCTTTCTCTCTCTGTCAAATAAATAAATAAAATCTTAAAAAAAAAAAAAAAGAAATAATTTCCACTTTTTTTGGTTATCATCCTGGTGGGCCCTTTGGATGAAGAAAAGCATAATACACACACACTTTACAATGACTGAAGAAATTTATAATTTGTTGTAAATATGATGACATTTCATAACATTATGAAGTGTTTGTACGTAAGAGCCTCATTAATTTTACCAAGGCTCTTTATGTCAACTTGGGTAAAATTCATTAGAAAAACCATATTTTAGGAAAATTGAGTCGATGAACAAAGACTACCACATATTTAAGGAAAATAAGAACAGATGAAATCTGTTCCTGAGAAATGGAGTAAGGAGAGTTTGAGTCAGTGACAGATGGAGAAGGAGGGAAAAAAAAAAAGTGACATCTGTTAAACCACATTTGGAAGAGTCATTTACACACCACGGATGAACAGCTACTTATTCCTGGAAAGTGCTTGCTGCCGAGGTTGTGCTAATTCTTGGTTATGAATAGATTCAGTTATTGATCAATCAGATGGCATTGGGAATATTATTTTGTTTAGATTGTTAAAAATCTTATTTATACAAACAAAGTATATCCATTTGCTTCACGGCATTTCATCAGCCTTAGGACATTTGGAGGCCAGTATTCTTGTAGACTAGGATATTCTGGAAGTTAGATGTTTTTAGGACAATCACTTCATTAAATGGGATGAATTGTGTATATTTCTTTTATTGTGGCTTACACTTCGTATTGATTTATATTTTTTCCTAGAAATATATCCTTGAAGTATGCCGAGATAATTAGCATTATTTTATTTTTTATACTAATATAGATTGAAATTCTATTTTACCTCAAATAAGGTATTGTATCCTCTTATCTATTGCCTATATTTATTTATCCCATCAAGAATTTTTGCTACCCTGTATATAAAAACAGATTCTGCAATTCCCTTGACTCTGTCCCCAAGTGTTTAAAGAATTTTTACCAGGGGTACCTGGGTGGCTCAGTTGGTTAAATGACTGCCTTCGGCTCAGGTCATGATCCCAGAGTCTCACGGTTGAGCCCTGCATTGGGCTCCCTGCTCGGCAGGAAGCCTGCTTCTCTGTCTCTCACTCCTCCTGCTTGTGTTCCCTCTCTGGCTGTGTTTCTCTCTGTCAAATAAATAAATAAAATATTTAAAAAAAAAGAATCTTTACTTATCTACTGAATAAATCTCAGCTCTCTTTGAACACCACATTTTCATTTTCTCATTAAATTTCTAGCCTCTATTTTGCAAAGGTAAGCATCTTTGGAAATATATTCTCCACTGAATGAAGAATAATCACAAATTGTTGAAACAGAATATAAAATAATAATAACAATATGTTATTTGTTTTCTCAATTTTTTTTCTGGACTTCTACAGAAAAAATGCAATCAAGAAAGAGAAAAAAATGAGCTTTAATATATCTTTCAATCTGAGCTGATTTCAAGACTTGGGGAGAAGTGGTGGTAAAGGAGAGAAAATACATCTTTAGAGAAGGACAATAAATGTAAAAATAAGTTATCAAAGATCTAACCCCCCCCCAGAAACAAAAAAACAAAAACCAGAAGTCAAGGTTTTGTTTAAAGGGATTCTTATAAAAGGAATCTGCATCAGAATGAACATGAATGAAGCTGAAATAAAATTAAAATCAACAATAAAATATTAGAGCTGGAAAAACTTTAGGAAATCTTTCATGAAAATCCCAGTATACAGATGAAAAATGAACCCAGACTCAAAAAGTTTAACTGATTTGCCTAAGGTCATGTCACAATGAAAATCCAGAGCTAGGTTCATTTCTAAGACCAGTGTTTCTCCAACCAGAAATTAATAAAAGTAAGACAGAAAAAGAAAAGTAAAAGAATAAAAAGCAGATTTTAGATCTTTGCTTTTCCTAGACGCCCTAATTCAGTTGGTCTAGCATGGAACACTGAATATCATATTCCGTTGGCTAACAACAGGAAACCACAGAAAGGAAGAAGATAAAATATGAACTGAAGTTGAAGAGAGAAAAGATTAAAAAGGAAAGGCAAACTTGTTTTTGATTGTTTCCCATAATGGGTGTATTTCTCTCTGAAACCACATGAGGAAGGATGGCTGGGTCCATATCACAGTTCAGGCATGTCTCCATTCTTTGGACAGGTTTATCTCAAAATACATTTAAGAGACTATTACGTGAAAATCATCAGATAGTGATCATACCCTTTTCCAGGATTGTCTCAATACAACTTAATCAGAATCTCTGTGGTCAGGGCTCTCAACTCTACATTTTACAAGCCCCCCTGTGACTATTCATTAGCTACATCATTTGTAGAACTGTCTCCTTAAGTGCAAGGAGGGCATGCTGCTTTACTCTGTGTGTGAGGTACTTAGTATAGACCCTGGATCTTAGCAGATACTCAGTAAATGTAATGGGTTAAGTGTTAAATTGAATGAAAAACTATGAATAATAAAACTGAACTTCAGTGTCTAAAAAAGTAATTTGTGTACAAATCAATTACTAGATATAAATGTTTTTGGTTTTGTACCTTTTTTTAATAGAGTGTTGGCATTTGCATTTTGCTAAGAAAGACCAGTTACTATACCGGACTCTACAGAATCAGAAGGAAGTCAGTTTAGGCACATAAAAACAACACAATATTTCTAGGATGTCAAGAATGTATTTTTTTACCTTTGATTTATTAATTATTAATCAAACCAGAAATCTCCAACAAAAGTATCAATTTTTATAATTGATAACTTCAATAATTGGAATGAAATCCTAATGATAATATGAGTGAAGCCATAATGTACCTGAAGACTGAAATAAGCTTGAAGCAGTTCAGTTTCTGTATACCTTTGATTTTTCTAAAAACTTTTTGGCAAAATAGTCACTAGGCTGCAGAGATAACCCACATAGACGATGCTATTAATATGCAATCTTCCTTCCTGAAACAGTTTACATATGCAATATACAGCATCTGGACCTTGTAATTGAATTTTTGAAGTTCGTTGTGGTTTGGGAGCTGCATATGGGTCAGTAATCATTATCCAGACACCATCGTTCATAGTACACATATAATTAATCAACTCATTAATTATGGAAAAAGAGTCTCGGGAAAGTCTAGCACACCTATTTCTTAAACAAATATTTTACCCATGAGCTGTAAAAAGGAGCATCTCCATTACCCAGTGCCTTAGATTACTGTTAGCAATTTATTTAGGGAGCTTTTAGAACAAGGTCCATAATAAGAGTCAATATAAAAATCTTTCAGATTCAGGACTCATCATATATATCCACAGAATTTAATCACTTTTTAGTTAAATCACTGCTTTGGATCTTTATCTTCTGAAGTTAATGTCAATAGCACTTTATTTTTAATGTAACTATATTCAGCCAACTGTAGGAGAAACAAATCATGTTCTTTTTTATTTGTAGTTTTAGTACACGGTTGCCAGGATAAAATTGGTAATTAGGAAAAGTAAAATATTTCTCAGCATTTTTTACCCTATTACACATTACTGAGCCCAGGTTGTTTAATGAAGATGCTTTATAGATGCAAAAGGGGGAAAAAAAATCTGTAAATATATTTTCTCACTTTCTTGGCTCATTAGCTAACCTGACCTAACCATTTTATTTCGCTATTCGTCAATCCTACTTTTTGCTATTTTTTCCCCTTCTCATAGCAATTTGTCTTCATGATACACTGGCTTATGTTGTGACCTACAAAACTCCTTGTGGAGAGACATACAGAGTTAGTGTGAAAAAGAGGCTAATTGCATAAGATAAATGCCTATCCTAAAACAATAATAAAATATAATCAGATAACAGCTCAAGGTAGAGACAGGAAGGACTGTTTAATCGAGTTGTTGTGAAATGTATGGAGAGCTTAAAGAAGACGAACAGCTGTTTGCTATCTTCACTGAGGCTAGAAATAACTTCTGCTTAAAATGAGAGACATGAAGAAGAGATTTCTGTCTGTAGATTTCTAATGAGATTTTTAGTCAGAGAACCGTACAGTCCATAGAATTTTATTTCTTGTTAGATGCAGAGAAACAGGAGATAATTTGGGGGCTATTCAATTTAGAGATAGGAAGAAAGATCTATTGATGTTTTAAGGTTCCTCCTTTGTTAATACAACATTGTGCTGCCTTCTCTGAGCCTCACTTTTCAGTCTCTGAGCCCCTCTGCTTTGAAATCATAAAATACCACAGATCAAGACTCAAACTACTAGCCATGTGGGCCAAGGTCAGACAGAATATATGCAATAGCCAAGACAAAGCTGAGCTCCTGAGATTTTAGAACCATCACTTATATTTCACAATTTAATCTAGGTTTAAATGTTTTTAGTGGAGAATTAGCCATGGAAGACACATTTACTTCTTACTTATTATCTAGACCCTAAAAACCTCTTTGCTATCCATAAGGCATGTTCCCAACTATCAAATTTGTCCCTACATCCCTGCTCAATGGTCACTTGGGACTTTTTCTCCAAACTGTTAAGTAAATGGACATGGGACAGTGTGATAAGTGGTGTTACAAAAAATGAGGAGGTTATAGCTGGAAGAAAGTATGTAGGAAAAGGAAACATTTCAAATGAAATCAAGGAAATGTCTCAAGGTTGTTTCAGATGGATACAAAAAGGAAAGAGGAGGAAACGGATCACAAAAATTAGGAATGTTAGGCTAAGGAGTTTCATGCATGGTTTTCAAACACATTTCAGCTATGGATATCTTTTTTCCAAAGAAAACTATTGAGGAAGTTTAATACGGAAATCAGACAAATACTGAGGTATCCTCTGGAGAATCCATAGGGAATCTGGAGCTTCTACTAAACTTCAGCAATGCATTTGAAATAGTTTCATGAAGCCTTTTCTATTCACATGCCAAGATTTCAAACCACAACCCTCAATGCTAGAGGCAAGGTTTGAAATAGCAAAAGTGTATAATCAGATATATATTCTCACCTTTATATATGTCAAAATATGGCTGTTTAGACCTTATAAATACAAACCATTTGTGGCATCCTTATTCCCCCTGCCTTAAACCAACTACCATCTCAGTGCCACAGGGTGCCAGTAAGGTCAGGACAAAAAGAAAAGCAGGTGGTACTCTGATGCCCTAGTTAAAGTTTGACAGGGAGAGAAGTAGCACACAATCCAACAACCAAGTATTTGTAAAGCTGATTTAAACAAGTTTAAGATTTTTTAAGATGGGGGCACCTGGGTGGCTCAATCGTTAAGCGTCTGCCTCGGCTCAGGTCATCATCCCAGGGTCCCAGGTGTGAGTCCTGCATCAGGCTCCCTGTTCAGCCGGAAGCCTGCTTCTCCCTCTCCCACTTGTCCTGTTTGTGTTCCCTCTCTA
The DNA here is from genome assembly GCA_004023965.1 of Spilogale gracilis. NCBI lineage: Eukaryota > Metazoa > Chordata > Mammalia > Carnivora > Mephitidae > Spilogale > Spilogale gracilis. The sequence continues at coordinate 11,019 of PITA01026074.1, forward strand.
GCTGTGTTTCTCTCTGTCAAATAAATAAATAAAATCTTAAAAAAAATGATTTTTTAAGATGGAGTAGGTAATACCACCCCATAACTTCTACCTAAATCAGTAAAAAAAAATCTTCTCATTTATTTTAGTCTTCATTATTCCTTTCTTCTTGAAATACTCATCTTTACCACCTCTGAAGATCTACCTTACCTATCTTACCTATCTCTTGTTTCTGCTTTTATTATTGTCTTCTTAATTTAAATTTTTTTCTCTTCTTTAAGATCAAAACTTTCATGAAGGATAAAGACCATAACTGACTGATATTCACATACCTATGTTTATGAATAGGCAACAACACAGTGAGTATTAAAATATGAACACAGCATCTAAGACTCTAACTTTGGAGTCACTATGCATCTAATCCAAACAAAGATGTATCTACAATTAACATTTTCACAGCTAATATTCCATATTAATAACTACAGATTTGAAATGTATTAATAATTTTGCTTTTGAGTCCTTAAAAGTATAATTTCCTAGCTTTTATTTTTAAATCTTTTTTTTGTTTTATTTCAATTATTTTTACTATATTAAAAAGCTCACGGATACTAGGGGTTTGAACTTTATTAAACTAGTTCAGATAATAAAGGTCAGTCAGGATTAAAACATTAGATGAATGAAAACTAGAACTACATTCAGAACTGTCCTCTTCTCTTCACCATTAACCAGCAAAAAACTAGATAGCATTATTGTTCACAATGATTGCTCTTCTCCACTAATGCGGTTCATGTATTTCTGCCTAACACCATGTAATATTCAGTGACTTCCTGGAGAAGACTATTCTTCTCCATCCCACTGCTGTCAGGCTTGAGCACCTAACTTACTTACTTGGTACATTAATCGGCTCAGGCTGCATAACAAAATACCCCAGACTGGGAGGCTAAAACATCAGAAATTTATTTTCTCACAGTTCAGGAGGCTAGAAATCCAAGATCAAGGTGTCAGGTTTAGTTTCTGATGAGACTTCTCTTTCTGGCTCTCAGACAGCTGCCTTTCACTATGTCCACATTGGCCTTTCTTCAATGTGTGTGTGTGTGTGCATTTTTGGTCTCTCTTCCTGTAAGGACACCAGTCCTAGTGGATTAAAACCCCCACATTTGTGATAATTAACCTTAATTACTTCCTTGAAGGCCCTATTTCTATATACAATCACTCTGGGAATTAAGGATTCAATATTTGGGGGGGTGGGAGGACAATTCAGCCCATTACACTTGAAGTAATGAAATCTGAATGAAAATAACACTTGAAAAACCTGAGTAAAATGATTGAAGAGCCAATTCATGGTTCTATTCTAGTTCTCTTCTGTCTGCGGTTAGGTCAACATGAACTCAGGAGGTACTCTCTCTTTCACTCCCTACTCTGAATTAAAGAGGTGGTGGAATAGGAAGGAGACCATTCTTAACTAACAAGTAAGGATAAAAAGAAGTAAACACTTTTTTCCCACTAACATTATGAAACTTCCAAGTCTGTTGATGCCAGAACTTAGCTTAGTAAAAGCTTACTAATACATTAGTAACCAGAAATAGAAAACTGTTTTTTAAACAGTTTGGCTTTTGCCTTGCGGTCAGACTTTAGGCTGTAAGGAATTTACTATTAGAGGCTGAATGAAATACAGAAACAAACTATTTGGTAAAATGATTACCTGCAAGTACTTAAAAGACAATTGATTAAGCAAATGGATGCGTGAGCATGTTACTAGTAAACTGCTGTCTTCCTCAGCCATTATTATTTGCATTTGAAAATAGTACTATGAGAGAAAGATAAGGTATAAAGGGATTAGCCATTTAACAAGAAATATTTAAAAAGAAGAGAGAAAATCCCAAAATTCTGGAACTTGAAGGATTAAAAGATGTTACATCTTTCTCACATCCAATTTATGAGACAAATTGAGACATGTTTTGAATGACAAAGGCCAATTAGAATCTAGCTTTTGTTAAAAAAAATTTGGTGTTTTTTTTCCCTACAGTTTGTATGTTTCACGATATCCTTCTTTGCAGCAAGAGTTCTTTTTTAATATGACAAGTAGATAAAGTTAATTTTTTTCATTCTTAGAGAAAGTTCTCATGTTTAAAAACAAAGAAAGTGGGGCACCTGGGTGGCTCAGTGGTTAAGCATCAGCCTTCACTCAGGTCATGATCCCAGAGTCCCAGGATCAAGCCTGGCATCGGGCTGCCTACTCTGTGGGAAGCCTGCTTCTCCCTCTCTCACTACCCCTGCATGTATTTCCTCTCTAGCTGTGTTTCTCTCTGTCAAATAAATAAATAAATAAATAAAATCTTAAAAAAAAAAAATGTGTATCCTTCATAACCTTGTTGAAATCAATTCAATAAGCAATACCCAGTAATTCTTTTCAGTTAGACAAAAGGGCTCAGGAAAAAGGAATTAAGGATGTACCTCTTATGTGAAAACATTATGATTTAATGAGCCTATAATTTAATTTAGACACAGGTTTGCATATGGAAAAGGATCATGGATTCAACTATGAGACTAAGCTTACTGTAATAAAATTCATATCTACAAAAGTCAATTACCTTATCTTTCTAGTCTTAACTATGCCAATATAATTAAAATTCCCTGCCTCTAAATTGTTGCCTTTTGCTTAATGAAAGGAATTTTAGTGTGTGTTTCTGTATAATATTAAATAAAAAATATTTAACTCTTCTCATATTTTATAGATTATCTTACAGATGATAAGGTCAGATGTTTTTAAAATTCAGTATGACCAAACTTGAGTTCTTTACTAAGTCAGACTAAGTTTTAATTCAGGATTGTTTTCCAAACAGTTATATGAATGATTGGTAAGGGAACTTTTGCCAGCTCAAAGTAAAAGAGATATATCATCAGGACAAATTTATAAATTATGTGCTAAGGCTTAAGATAATTAAAAACAAAATCACGAAAAAGAATGTTTTGGTGTTTCTCTTGAAGTGTTTGTTGTTTATTAATTCATTTAAGTTGGCATCATCATGGTGTTTCATTTACTGTGCTATTGAAGTAGTTTCCTCAGTACAATGATGAAATATATTGAATATTACAGAACATTGCTTTGCTAGTTATCACACTGCTGCAGTTACACTTATGGGCAATATTAAGGGGTCTATTTCTCTATAGTGTGGAAACTAATGGGAGTTCAAAGAGTAAAAGCCATATTATATCCCAGTTCTCTGTTACACTAAGCTCATCTGAGAATTATTTTTCAACTATGTATTGAGTAAATTGTTTATTGTTAAGGGCCTCTGTTGAAGAGGTGAGGAGTGGTTGTAATTGAAGGTGTTTATCTTGGAAGGTTCTGAGAGACTGGGAAAGAAGAGGTCCCAGCACTGAGCCAGTGGGAATGGAATTTAGTGATTGGAAGGTAGTACAATGGGAAATAAGATACAATGAAGGAGACAAAGCCAACAGAATGAGAGACATGGAACAAGCTTTGAACAATTGATAGGAAGAAACAATCTAGGCTATTGTCCTGATGTGCCTAAGCAATATAGTTGCAAAATTACAAAAGACAAGTAGCTCATTTAGAGATCACTCAGGGACTTTAAGTGATAAGTAGCAGAGTCAAATTCAATGAAGAAAAAAACAAACAAACCTGTATTTTATCTTCCAATTAGTTTCAAGATGGAATCCGATTCCTATGATATAAGGCAAAATAATTACAAACATTAATTCAAGTTAAGAAATACTTATTGATAATTTTCATATACATGTAAAAATAATAGTAAGTGAAAGACTAAGACAGACTCTGACTTTCAGAAACTTGTATAAGAATTTCCAGGGACAGGGGCGCCTGGGTGGCTCAGTTGGTTAAGCGACTGCCTTCAGCTCGGGTCATGATCCTGGAGACCTGGGATCAAGTCCCACTTTGGGCTCCCTGCTCAGCGAGAAGCCTGCTTCTCCCTCTCTCACTCCCCCTGCTTGTGTTCCCTCTCTGGCTGTGTTTCTCTCTATCAAATAAATAAAATTAAAAAAAAAAAAAAATTTCCAGGGACATAATAAAGGATAGCTGAAAAAACATTTCAAACCAAGTGCCACAATAGAGATACAAACTGAGCAGCAGAGTGATCTAATGGAAGAAGTCAACACACCTAGTGGAAAGTCAAAAGCTTTTCTTAGAAGATATGGCATTTGATGGTAAATAAAGGAGGCTAACTTATTGAAACTCAGAATACCACGCAGGAAAAAATGTTTAGACAATATCATAGAAGTAGAAAACCACAGGATTTATTTGTTCCAATTCATCAAAATAATAATTATTATATATATGCATTCATATGTATATATTATTACATATATATATTATATAAATATATATACATATGTATTATATGTACACACACACACACAAACTGTTAAAAGACTGACAAAATGGATTGAGGTTCATGGTGTTTTTTTCCCCTCATTACCTTTTCCTAAACTAACAATAATGAACACTACTCTCTTGAACACATTAAACAGATTTGTTCATTAAAAATTCACTCCACTTATTACAGTGATTGTGCATTTATTCTTTTACTCATTCAACCAACAAAAGACATCGAGTACTTGCCATAAAATAGGACATACATAAAGTGTTGGTATGTACAAATGAAGTCTCTAGCTTCACTGAGCTTATATTCTAATGAGAAAAATCAAATAACTGGTGATGGAGAGAATAGGGATACTTGAAAAATTATATGGAAACTTTTTCTGAGGAAATATTATTTAAATGACAAACTTAAAAATGTAATGAATCACTTATGGCAAAAGCTAAGGAAAGAACTACTCAGAAATAAGGAAGAAATACGAAGCTGCTAGTGTGAAGACATTCTGTGGCAAGTCCCAGGCAACAATAACCCTGATGAATTGATTACAAAAATGATTGCCCTGCCCTACCCTCTCTGTCTCTGTCTGTTGTGATATGATATTCCAACTCTTTCCATCAAGTAGTAGAGTCTCTTTCCCCTCCATGTGAATCTGAACTAGCTTTCAAATGACCATTGGCCAAGAGAATATGGTACCAGTGACTTTGTGTCAGTTCTGGGTCAGGCTGTGACACTTAGCTCTTGTTCTTGAGAATCCTGTTACTTCCATGAGAACAAGCTTGAGGTGGTGGGTTGGAGGATAAATTTCTGTGGAACTTAGTTGAGTCAGTTCATTTGCCATAGGTAAGGGCTAAGATGAGCTAAGCTGGACTGCACCTGACCTGTTAGATGACCATGAATGTGACAGAGTAGGCAGTTTAACTAGGTATGAACTGGAGGCAAGGGTAGTGGTAAACCCTGGTTGGTGGTTTCCCACCTCCTGGGATTATCTGACCACGAACAGCAGGTGCAGAGCATGCACTCCCTTTCCAGCCTGTTCCCCACAATAACCTACAGCTTCCTTATAATATATTCCTGCAGTTCCACCCCCTTTTCTCTCCTCATAGGTGAAGATGGCCACACAGTTCTGGAAAGAATCTTGTGGGGCCAAAAACTCCCCCTCCTGTCCAGTAGAAGGTGTCCCTTAGATGGCTGGAAACAACTTCAGTAGAAGATCACCCTTGTTATGACCCATGATCTGTGCGAACAAAAAATGGAAAAGGCACCTCAATCTCAGTGCAGTTGCCACCTCTGGGCCCTCTGCCCTCCCATCTTGAGAGTGTACTGTCTGTAATAAATGGCTTTGTGCTTGTACTTTCCTTTTGACCGTCTTGATGATCGCCATCCTTATATAAATCTTCCTAAGGAATCTAAGAATGAAGACCTCCATCACACAATGCAGGATCTCCCACTGGTAACAGATGCTTGATTGAGCTCAGTCAGTATCAATCAAGTGTGGGTCCAAATGAAGAGCATCACAGAACCTGTGGAATCTTGAGCAACAATAAATTGCTGCTTAAGCTACTAAATTTTAGGATTATTTATTATTCAGCAATGGATGCTTGCTATAGTCTCTTAAGCAAGAAAAAGTATACTTAATTTTACATTCCAACATTTTTCAAGTTGGTTAAAATGCTTACCATTAATGACCCAGAGACCCAGATGTTTTCTGCCAGCATATTGATTTTTGTTGTTTTTTTTCTTAGACTGATACTCTTATAAGATAATTGCTACTTTTCAAAACATGATTTCATTATATAACAGTTTCGAATAAAATAATGTTTCTTCTCCTCATTTCTATTTTTTCCATGGAGGAAAAAAATCCTACTCAGAAGTCCCTTGTCATATTACTTAACAGATTATTGGCCAAGATTGGATTACTCACTCCAAATGCAATACATGTATAAAAGAAATTAAAAGGAAATTGATCGGCTTCCCTTATTATGATTTATTCCATGGACATGTTGCCACACAAACAAAAGTAAACATCCAAAAATTAAAGAAGGTGAAGAAAGCTGACAGCTAAACAATGAAGAACATAGGCAAAAAATAACTTTTAAAAAGGGTTTCTGCTAAATACCCCATAGGCAGCAAAACTAAAAAAGCATAGAGAATAAAGAGGAAAGCAGTTAAGATGATCTTGGAGAAGAGGACAGGGTCCATTCATAGAAGGAACTATGCTAAAGATTTTGTTTTTTTTATAGTGTGAGGGAAAGTTACAGCAGCATTTAAGGTGAGTGGGGAATGGATCCTAGGTGAACGATACAGGAGAGGCAGAACAAAGAAACTGAATGGGAAGATAGTTCCCTAAGTCCAAATGAGGGAATAGAACTAGTGAAACTCAGACTAGAGTAGAAGTATAAATAGAGAATGTGAATGGATTCAGAATGAGTTTGAGCAGAAGTGGATGGATTCCTGGTAATTTTAGCAGAAGACTTACTGATAAACTACCTTCTCTGAAGGAAACAGAGCACTGAAGATTGATTTCAATGTTTCAGTGTCACTGGATTTCATGGCCTGGCCATTTCCTAAAACAGATTATGACTGGTGCAAAGTTTGGGAGAGAGAAGGAATGTTTCAAATATTTTAAATTTAAAATATCTATTAGATATTCAAATAGAGATAGAAAGCAATTAGATAAAAACATTTTTATCTACTGAGGATTTAGGTATGGAAATAAAGATATGGTTGAGAATTTACATACTGGGTATATAGCCCCCCTAAAAATTGAAACCAGAGACTTGAACAGACATTTGTACACCGATAGCAGCATTATTTGCAGTAGCCCAAAGGTGAGAATGACCTATGTACATCTGTGGATCAATGGATGAACAAAATGTGGTATACACATGCAATGGAATATTGTTCCACCTTAAAAGTTAATGAAATTCTGATACATGCTACAATATGGGTAAACCTTTAAGTCATTATGCTAAGTAAAATAAACCAGAAACAAAAAGACAAATACCTTATGATACCACTGATACAAAGAAACCGCTTATATGAGGAACCTAGAAGAGTGAAATTTATAAAGACAGAAAGTAGAATAGTGATTATCAGGTTCTAGGAGAAGGCAGGAATGAGGAATTATTATTTAATGGGTCTAACATTTCAGTTTTGGAAGATGAAAAATTTTTGGAGAGGGTTGGTGGTGATAGTTGCTCAATATCTGAATATACTGAATGCCACTGAACTGTACATTTACAATAAGTAAAATGGTAAATTTTATGTGTATAAACTTTATTTTTTTAAATAAATTTTATTTATTTGAGAGAAAGAGAAAGAGAGACAGAGAGCACAAGTGGGAGGGGCAGAGGGAGAGGGAGAGAGAATCCCAAGCAGATTCCATGAGGAGCACAGAGCTGGCCAGGGTGCTCAATCATACAACATTGAGATCATGACATAAGTGGAAACCAAGAGTTGGGTGCTTAACTGACTGCACCACCCAGGTGCCCTGTATGCATATTTTAGCACAAAAGCCATTAGTGGCACAAACTGACATGGGACATTATGTATTTGATATTGTTTTTCCCCTCTTATTCTTTCTAAGTTGAAGTAGCCCAACCTACCACTAAATGTTGATTGCAAAATAGACTCAGCTTACTTTCCTTCTGAAAGGAGCTCCATATTAAAAGTTATTATTGTTAGTATTTTTAAAATTAACTTATGTGGGTATACTATGGAGTCAAATAATACAGCAAACAAGACAAAACTGTCAGAGTTCTTGACATCAGAGATTTTGCCAGAAAAAAATAGAATTTGGACTTTTCTCTTGCTATTTCCCTTTAGTGTTGATTCATTGAGTTACTGAATCTTATCAATTCTATTTCTATAATTTTCATTTTATTCTGTATTTCTTTTCTTTTTTTTGTTTTAGATTTTTTTTTTTTAAGATTTTATTTATTTGACAAAGAGAAACACAGCCAGAGAGGGAACACAAGCAAGGGAGAGTGACAGAGGGAGAAGCAGGCTTCCTGCCGAGCAGGGAGCCCGATGTAGGGCTCTATCCCAGGTCTCTGGGATCATAACCTGAGCCGAAGGCAGTTGCTTAACCAACTGAGCCACCCAGGCGCCCCATGTTTTAGAATTTTATTGCATATTTTAAAAGTGTGCATTCCAATAATTAAAATCATTTGAACAAAAAAATGTCACTTTGATAAACTGCATTTTATGGCCTGAAGGACACATTCGGCCAGCTTGGTTTTTTTCTCTAGATTTCATTGTCATCCCACTCAACTTCTTCCTTCACCGATGACTGCATAAACTGGACTTTGCTTGCTCATGTGCCTTTATATTTCTTTTCTAATTCCATTTGAAGTATAGCTCTCCATGAAACCACTGAAGTTATCTCATGGAACTGTTGTGAAACACTAGTTTAAAGCCTTGACATGGTTGGGACCACAAATATGTAATGCATCACTGTATCGGTAATGTCTAACACAGCTTTGATCACATTATGGCTGTTTAATAAATATATGTTTCAATAAATGAACTAACACACCAGTCTGTGGTCCTACTTCATTGTTCTTGTTTTATCTTCCTTCATCCTTTCAAATGGAGTTTTATACCTGATGAAAAAGGGGAAAAAAGAAGGAAATGAAAAACACATTACAGAAAAGTAATATGAACCCAAGTGAGAGTTAGCAAGAAATGGGATCTTGCTGAAAAATACATGAGACACTTCGGTGGAATCACACACTCTAAAAACAGAACAAAACCTAAGACTACATTAGGAGGAACAGATGTTCCTAGATATGAAAAGTAATAGTTCTACTTCACTCTACTCTGTCCTAATAAAATTATCTAGAGTTTTTATTCAGTTCTGGGCATCATGTTTGAAGAAAGGCATTGACAAAATTCCTGAATTGAATGGAGTTGGCTGTATTTGTTCAGTTCCAATTGAGTTTGACAAGCGGGAAAGTGATGTTTGCAGAGCAGACAAAGAATATTTGAAGTCCAGAAGAGTTGATTACACAAATGACCCCAAGAACCAAGGTGAATGAGGCTGTACATATGAGATGCACCTTTCTTTTGCACTTTCAGAACTGAAATATTGCTTTGATTGATCTCACGAAGTACAATCATCCCCAATGGTCTTTAAAAATTCCTATTAGGATTCATAAGGTCTAGGAGACTGGTGAGCAATTACTGGCATCTTGTGATCATTTTCCTGGCAATTCAGCAACCCTTACTCACCTGCCCAGCCACATGCCCCATTCAAAATCTCATGTTTCTCTCCTGAAAAATCAGTTATTAACTTGCCTTCCTTCATCTAGCCATTTGTAAACTTCCTTATCTAATATTATTTATAATTCATTGGCACAGAAATGATAAAGTACCTGGGAATTTTCTAAAGAAATATTAAGAGAATTTTAGTAATGTTATCAAGTTAAGTGATAGGCTTAACAAATTTTCTGATAGACAGTATATGATATATTATGTTTGACTCTTGGGATATAAATTTTAAGAGACACATCAACAAATTAGAATGTGTCTGGAGGGGAAAAGAAGTGACATTGGAGTATCTGGCAGATAGGGTGAGAATATTAACCTTAAAGAGGGTCAGGGGCACCCGGGTGGCTCAGTTGTTAAGGGTCTGCCTTTGGTTCAGGTCATGATCCTGGAGGCCTGGGGTCGAGCCCTGCATTGGACTCCCTGATTGGCGGGAAGCCTGCTTCTCTGTCTCTCACTCCCCCTGCTTGTGTTCCCTCTCTGGCTGTGTTTCTCTCTGCTAAATGAATAAACAAAACCTTAAAAAAAAAAAAAAGGGTCATATCTAAGTGAATTAACAGCAGTATTCAAATATTTAATGGTTGTCCCATTGAAAGGTTAATAAATCCACTGTTACATCCAAGTACCATACCAAGAATAATAATTGAAAGTTATAAAAGGAGATGAATTTGACTCAGATTAATGAAGGCATTTTTAATAGTTATGATTTTCCAAAAGTAGCACGTTTGGCCTTATGAAAGAGTTCACAAAAGGTTCAAAATTTAACTATTGACCAGATTATAATATAAGTAAAATTATGAGGAACAGATTTTAAAAATTATAAGAAGGCTATTGGAGAATGCCTCATTATATACTTATTCTTACTATCAGTCCAAGTATATATGATTATTTCTATTTTATATAAAGTGAAGCATACATACAGAGTTTAACTAGATAAATCTATAACTGGTAACAAGCAGTAGAATTTGGTTTCCAGTAGAATTTGGTTCTCTGTGACTATAAGACCCTATAATTATTTTTTTTATTTTTATTTTTTTTAAGATTTTATTTATTTATTTGACATAAACACACTTAGAGAGGGAATGCAAGCAGGGGGAGTGAAGGAGGGAGAAGCAGGCTTCCTGCCAAGCCGGGAGCCCTGACTCTGGGATCATGACCTGAGCTGAAGGCAGACACTTAAAAGACTGAACCCCACGGTGCCCCAAGACTCTACCTTTAAATGCCAGTTTACAGCACTGGAAAAAAGCAGGAAGTATAGAAGGAATTTGACAATATCAGTCTTCTGAGTGGTAAAATTTGAACAAAATAAACCAAAACTTTCTTTACCTGTATTTAAAAATTTTTATATAACAAACATTGATTATCTTAAGTAAAATTATGGCTATTCTATGTTTTAAAGCCAAATGGGAAAACATTTTCAATTAATATTTTATAATTGCACATCTCTTTTATTTCAGGAATCTCTTCTCCAAAGAAATATTTTTTCCTTTTATTTTGAAATCATTTAAACCAAGGGAAAAATAGCAAGAATCAATAAAAAATCTTTATAGCAAAAACTTCCTCCTTATCATTTTCTCATATTTCTCTTTTTCCCTTCTGTGTGTGTGTATGTGTGACCATTCATAATGTTATTTCTCAAATTCTACTCCAACACCACAGGATTCATTGTAGCCTTCCATCTTTCTATATTCATGACTCCCTTATGCAACACTAAAATAATATGGCTCCCATTTTTAACTATTTGTCCAATCATTCCACAAGTGACTAATATCCCTACCACAAGTGCTGCTTCCTTAGTTCTAGCCTACTGGCCATGACTATCCAGTTTTCACCTCAGTCAGTGCCCTGCCCCATCTATCCTACCAAAGAGAAGAGCAGTGCCTGGCCAAATTCTGAAACTAGCCAAGGGCAAGGAAGTATGAAGAAGAAAGGGACACTGCTCCCAGTATACTCACTTTTTTCCTTTAATTTCATACATTCTGTTCTTTTAAAAATCTTCTTTCAAAATGTGCATTATTGGGGCGCCTGGGTGGCTCAGTTGGTTAAGCCACTGCCTTCAGCTCAGGTCATGATCCCAGAGACCCGGGATCGAGCCCCACATCGGGCTCCCTGCTTGGCAGGAAGCCTGCTTCTCCCTCTCACTCCCCCTGCTTGTGTTCCCTCTCTCACTGTGTTTCTCTCTGTCAAATAAATAAAATCTTTAAAAAAAAAAAAATGTGCATTATTTACATGTTGGATCTTTGCTCTTCAGGCTTTAAAAATAAAATGATCCTCTCTCTTAGGATTCTTATCTTTTTGTACTTTTGTTTTCCATTCTTATGGGATTTCTCAACTGTATACTCTACACCCATAATTTGATTCTCTGAAGTTGCAATTATGTTCTCTATTGGCTTTAATATTGGATTTTAATGTCGCTATTACATTATACTTACCTTGCAGGATTTCCTTACATCAACCCTGGTTTCAACGGAATGAAGCTTTTGTCTTTGTATCTTATTCTATTCTTCCTCAATTTTGATTTAATCTCACTTGAAGTCATGCGTCTTTATCACTATTAAGAAGTCCAAGTAGATATTTTCTTTTTTTTTTAATTTAATTTATTCATTTGAGAGAGAGAGAGAGAGAGAGAGAGAGAGAGAGAGAGAGAGAGAGA
>PITA01026075.1:0-23302 GCA_004023965.1 Spilogale gracilis
CACCCAGGCGCCCCTGGTTTTGTGATTTTTAAGAAAAGAAAATCTGTTTCTTAAAATATGCTTCTGTGGACTGCAGTTTCTGTAAAGTGAGAGGGAAGAATAACATAGTAACAATATAAAACATTAAATGAATGCTTATCTTGTGTCAGGCTGAGCACTTTAGGAAACGTATCTCATTTTATCCTTACAGCAAACCTAAAAAGTAGGTATTGGTATAATCATTGTCCTTATTTATGGACAAGGAAACATAGCTGTGGAGAGGTTAGGAAGCTTCCCAGAGGAGTAAGGATACTAAGAATAATTACTGATGACACACAAGTGGTCTAACACAAGAGCCCCGTCTCTTGACCTCTGTGTCACATCTATGGGGTAATTTCTAAGATCCTGTCTATCTGGACCTGTTAAGAGTCTGTGACTTCGCCATACAGGAAAAACTGCCCCCCTAGGTCTTCAATTTTGAAACCAAGACCCATTTACCACTGCCTGAATTTTGTAGGTTAAGAAAATCATCTATTCTGTCCTCTGAACATCTTTAAGGAAAACACTGGAAGAACAGAGTAGGTGCCCCCGTCCACAGAGGAGGATGAGCCTCCCCCTAGGAGCAGAAGGTCCCTTCCAGACACCTTCCTCTCCAAAGCTGCTGCCTTGCTGTGGGAGAAGTGTGTCCCCAAAGCAGAAAACCCTTCTGCTTTTGCTAGAGTTCTGTAGAGAGTGAAAGTCAGAGACGTGGTGGCCAGGGCAGGGGTCTCTCTCGGGGAGGCCGGGCTGGGGTGGGGTGGCCTGCAGCCTCTCATCCCAGGGAATTTTGTTCATTCTACCCTACTAACCCTCACAACAGGCACTTCTCAGCCCCTTAAGAAGGGTGCAAGGGATAAGAATTTTCCCAAGAATGGAAACCCTACTATTTTCATAGAATGCCATTGGTAGAACACACACAGACTTCCCATAGCTTGTGCCCAGGCCCTCCTGTGTTATCTCCCTTCTTGTGTTAGGGAAAAAAAAAAAAGACTTTTTTAAGAAGACATTTTTTACTCTCCATGGCCCTTTCTCCTGATGACCTGGCTTTTGAGAATAAAAAAATATCATGAGTTCCCTGATCTGAATAGACATGAGCTCCTTTGGAGGAACAAAATGCCAAACCAAGGGCCTCTGGGGTCTCAGCCCCTGCGCAGTAATGAATGTCTCATCCACAAATCTGCGTCCAAAGCAATGTTGAACTCCACCAACACCTATTACAGATCTGGTCCTGGGTTCTTGCCATGGAAAGAGCCCGGAATTAGGCATTTAGTTCTATCGCCGTCATCTGGCTACATGATTTTGACAGGTCACTTCCCTTCTCTGCATCTGCATCCCCTACTCTTGAAAAAAATGGAGTTGGAGGAGACAGCCTCTAAGTTCGCCCCCAGCAATTGGAGCCCAGGTTAGCATGGTATCTGTGGTTCTGGGGACACGGGCATAACTGTCGTGCCTGAACGAACGAGCAAGAATAGCATCACTGGTTTACCTCTTCCCCTCCGCTCGCTGCTCACTAACCATTATTGGAGGGTTGATGTCTCTTTAATTTCTGTCCCTCTACTTAGCCGCATCCACCTCTGCCCCTACCCCCACTACTGGTGTGTGGAACCTAGGTATGGATGAGGAAGTAGGCAAGGATGCCATCAAATGTCACAGCCACATGGTTTCAACCCTCAGCAGCCCTGGCCAAAAGACACGGCTAAACTGCCATTGCAGTGTATCTGCGAATTTCACTAGTCTGCATTCTCCTCGTCTTCTATCAGCTGAGGGTTTGGCTCCATTCTGGCATCTCTAAAAGAGTAAAAATGCCAGAGTGACAAGACTGGGACTTTTTAGGGCCCTAAGCACTATGATTTGGGTGACCTTTGTTTTTCTATGAGAAAGCGATCTGCCGACAGCTGATGGTCAGTGACATCCACAGGTCAGCTCCCTGTTCAGGCTCCTCGGACCACAACCCCAGTGTCTTCCATTCACATGCTCCTTGTGATGCCTTCCTTTGGGCCACTAAATTTGTATTCCCTTCCCAGTGTCCTGCAGTGCTCCCCAGTACCCCCAGCTGATCTTGGCTCTGACTCATTGGTGCTGACTCAACAAAGAAAAGCAGACCCCTCAGGCAGCCGGATGGTGGCCCCAGGCCAGAGCCTGCAGGAGTGGGCAGGAGGGCAAGCAGAGGCGGGAAACCCATCAATCAGCCTGTCACCTAGTCTTTGCTGAGCCCCCTTGCCCACCCCAGGACTTGGTCCCATGCCGACCTGCACGCTGGGGTCCCAGAAGAGGAAGAGGAGAAGACAGGAATCTTTATTCTGTTGCAACCAAAGATGTGAAGTTGGAGCTCTTTCCTTTGGGAGTACCCGAGTATACAGCCCACTGCGGCTCCCAGGAGCAGGGTGTGAGGACTGCCTGTGGAGACTGCCACAGTGCAGTCCGGGGAAGGCTGGGAGGGGCAGCCAGGCGAGGACTTTGAGGCTGTGTTTGCAAAGCTTTAGATGTGAGAGTAAGATAATGTCAGTTGTTGAGAAGAAAGAGAGAGGAAGCAAATGGAAATTTTGGGGGGATTTTTAAAGCCCCCAAACCCATACCCTTAGTACAGCTGCTGCCACCAGCCCACATTTCTCTCCCACTGGGTATGAGACACCTCCTTTGAGTTAAAATATTGGTGTTTTTAAACCATCCCTACTAAACTGAACTGACTCTGCTATTCTGCGAGGGGCTCTTGAAGTCCATTTGTGCCCAGAACGGCATTTACAGAGGGGACACAGGCCCATGAGGGACTGAGGGCCATGGAAGAACGACCATGGAGGAGGAGGCTGCGCTTTCGAATCCCAGAGCCCTATGACCTAGAATCCTGCTTCAACAATTTACCAGTTGTGTAAGTGAAGTGGGGGCAGTGATTCAATCCCTCTGGGGCCAGTCTCCTTGTCTGGCCAAGAGGGATAAGGCGGCCCCTCCCCAGGCTTTGCTAGCACTTCACCTGCACTTCCGTTAGGGAAATGCTCTGTGGACACTGAGTGGAGACTAGAAAGGGAAGAAAGAAGCTCCCAGGGACAATGTCACTTTTTTATTCTTCTGCCCCCAGACTGGAGCAAAACCCATCAAGGGCTCCCTCTGCTGTCTATTCTCTCTGCACTCGCCGTCCTATAGAAAACAGGACATACCCAGATGCCACTGTCTGGGGCGCAGAATGTGCATGTGTCCTAACTTCATCAGTGCAGTCCTGTTCTGTAATATTGTCTCTCAAAGACATTCTTTCCTCCTCTCCTTTCTGTTATACTTCCCCAAATTGTATGCCTTTGTCTCATGCGTAGGTTGGCCCTCCCATCACCAACATCCTTCACAGTGTGCTACTCTCAGAGAGAAACTGTCTATCTGACAAAAAAAGAGAAAAGAAAAGAAAAGAAAAGAAGAATAAATATTCTCTGAAGTTCACCCTAGTAAACAACAGAGGGAAAATTGGGTAACATAACTTCTGGGTCCAAAGCTCATCCTTCTTTCATATTATCATCCCTCTCTGAAGTGTGTGATCTTAGACATAACACTTAATTTTCCCAAGCTTCTTTTTCCCCTGTCTGTAAGATGGCAGAAACAATCATACTGATCCCATGAGTTTGGTGTGAGAAGGGGAGACCAGGCAGGAGAAAAGTAGAATTGGCCATAGAAAGCACGGTCAACACTAGCTATGGTCTTAAAGCTCAATGTATTCAAATAACTGGAAGAAGTTCAGCATGGCTGGTGCTTAGAGAGGAAATGGGACCTCACAATCGATGTGGCTGGAAAAGTAATGAGGAATTGAGTCCTGAAAATCCTCATAAAATGCTGTCCCACAGTTCCCCAGTGCAGGGCTACTGCGTGGACTGCCTGAGCTTATAGAGGCAAGCCCTCAGAACACAGCCAGGCTCACAGCAAGGTCTAGGATTAGGTATTCGTAATAAAACCTACATGTCGATGAATAAATGAATAAAGCCACTGTTTATCATGACTTAGAAACTAAAGCAGGGAAATTTATGAGCACAACAGCCTTGAGTTGATGAGTTAAAACAACAGGTGTTTGGGGAAAAGGAACATCAGGAAAGAGAAGACCTTCATGTTACCCGTATAATACTGGTCTTTGCATCTTAGCAAATTATGCTATTTCTTGTGTGTGCGTGCACACATGCACACATGTGTGCACATACACAAACACACACAGCTCCCTCTCCAGAGGGAAGTCCCTCTCCTACTGGCTCCCTTCCAAGTCATACTTCTACCCAACATCCCATTGGCTCTGCCCAGTGGTGGCACCATTAGGGTGTCTCCGTGGATCAGTGTAACCTTTTGACCCACTTTTTGGGGGGCCGAGCTCTCACTTAGCTTCCCCCATTGGTTCATGTCTTCAATGGTCTAGTTACTCAATTACAAAGCCCAGTGTTTTGTGACAGTGTATTTACTACTTTCTTCCTTTAAAAAGTACTGAACTTTTTAAAGGAAAAAAAATAATTCTCAAAGACTTTGAAAATGTAGTTAGAGACCTGCACACCCCAGACTGAGAAGTGCTTGATAAAGACAATTTTATTCAACTAAATACATTTTAATGATGCATTACCAATGAAGAAATTTTGTTTTTACAACTAGTAAAAAATAAGTTTTAATATTATTGGCAAAATGAAAATACTAAAATTTTCTCTTCAAACCAACAGGTTATAGAAAATACACCTAAGTTCATCTTAATTATATATTAGTGGGTTGTTTGTCCCAAAAGACCTGCAATTATTAACTCCTTTTGGTCTTTTTTTTTTTTTAAGATTTTCTTTATTTATTTGACAGAGAGAAACACAGCTAGAGAGGGAACACAGCAGGGGGAGTGAGAGAGGGAGAAGCAGGCTTCCTGCCCACCAGGGAGCCCAATGCGGTTAGATCAGGGGACTCTGGGATCATGACCTGAGCCGAAGGCAGACGCTTAACAACCGAGCCACCCGAGCGCCCCTCTCTTTTTTTTAACCTTAGTCGGCTTGGTCACATTATGGCATCCTGGAAATTGAAAAATAAGTTGTTACTTACTAAACTGTAACTTATACAAGTTTTAACCATTTTGTATATGCTCTCAAAATGAATCTTCCAAACTTTGCTTACTTGGCAGGGTCTGTTTTTTTCTTCTCTACACTGCATCTCCCCCTAGCGTTACATTTGGTGCTTTGCAGCCAACACAAGCTGACTAATAGCTCTGCTTTGAAGGAAAATATATTCTCTGTAAATGAGTACTTTTCTATTTACAGATTAGGTTCCCAAAGAATACATGTAAATCGATTGGGTTCTAATGACAAAGCTCACTATATAAACTTTCAAATATCTAAATAACTGTGTCTGACAACTTCTGAAGGTTGTTTTCCAGTCAAGATACAAAACATAGTGAATATGGTGATACACACACCAAATGATAACTGTTTCCCCAACGCCATTTATGGGGACACATCAGTGTTTAATGCCCAACCAGAGCACAAATGGAGCGCTAGCCTTTTAGTAACAGGGAACAAACCACAGACCAAGGGGATGGCTCTCGTTTAGATTGATTTTTTTTTTTAATGATTAGCATCTGTTACACTTAGTGCTACTGAAACATTTTTTAAGTTTTCACTTCATAGAAATATCTACTGTTTACAAATTAGCTAATTCATATGATTTCTGGCTTATATTGATTCCAACTTGTGGGCTCTTCTTGATCAACTGGCACTGACCTACAGAATTTATCAGTTCTCCTTAATTTTCTCTACTTGGCGTTTCTCTAAGTTCTTCCATTAATTCTTCAATTTGTTCCTCAAGAAATGCAGAGCATCATCACCTAATTATGTAGTGTTTTGTATCTTCCTCAGTGGCCCAGAAATGCTGAAAAATGGACACACTTTTTTCTACACATGTAACAAGGCAGTAGTCTCCCCTTACAGGAAGTCTGGCCTCCCAGTTATCCACGGTCGGCGGCGGTCTGGAAGCAGATGAGTCGCCTACTGACATAGAGTCAGAAGGTCAGTAGCAGCCTAATGCTACATCGCAATGCATCTCACATCATCACGATAAGGGTAAGTACAGTCACCACATTCATCTCATTTTTATTACAGTACATTGTTGTAATTGTTCTGTATTATTATTGCTGTTAATCTCTTATTGTGTATAATTTAGAAATGAAACTGAGTCACAGGTACATATGTGTAGGGTAAGTTTATATAGGGTCCCGTACAATGCACAGTTTCAGGCACTCATTGGGGGGTCTTAGAAAGTACCCCCCTGCCGTGGGCAAGGGCGGGACCACTGTATACATGTCCCTCTTTGTCCCTAACAACGTTTTCCTGTCATAAGGTCCACTTTGTCAAATATTAGTACAGCTTTCATTTCATGGATTAGTGTTTGCAGGGTATATCTTTTTTTATCCTTTTACTTTAAACCCTTCTGTATCTTTAGTTTCTGTGTCTACATCCTTATATTATTTCTCATTCTTTAGATGTCTTTCCTCAATCTTGATACTGTGTGATTGTAATCCAACCTATCTTTTTAAGTAAAGCATTTAGTCTATTTGTATGTAATGTCATTACTGATATATATACAATGGACACACTGATACGTTGTATAGAGGTATACACTTAAATCTAGCTTACTGTGCACTATTTGTCCTACTAGTTCTTTCTTATCTCCTGAATGCTTTTTAATTGTTTCCACAGTACTGTTAGTTATACATTATTTTCCATTCTTTTAATGATTACCAGAGATTACAACATGCATTGGATTTGTAGTTTGACCCCGTCCTGAACAATGCAAAAGTCTTATAACGTTTTAACACCACTTACCCTCTTTCTTGGCTTATATGCTGTTGCTTTAAAACTATTACACTTTAATACTATTAGGTCCTAATTATCGTCGGTATAAATACAGCCTATAGTCACTTGTATTTACTTACAGTATTCCTTTTTATTTACTTTCATCCCTTCCCGCATCTTCAAGTCTCCTCATTATTTACTTTCTGTCCAGTGGTGAGTCTGCAGTAATAAAAGTTCTGGTTTTTTGTTTGATATTGTATTTTATCTTCATAGTTTAAGGATATGGTTGCTGGATACAGAATTTGACAAACTTTGAAGATATAAATTGGCTTGTAGTCTATTCTTAAGAAGGCAACTAGCTGGCTCAGTTCGTGAAGCACACAACTCTTGATCTCAGGGTTGTGGGTTCAAGCCCTATGTTGGGTGCAGAGATTTCCCCCTCTCCCCCCAAAAAGTTGACTGCTTAGTGCTTTTTCTCTCCTAGCTTAAGATATTCCTTTTGTCCTTAGTATTCATAATATTGTGATATCCTTAGGTATGATCTTCTTTGTATTTAATTTGCCTAAGGCTTCTAGGAATTCTTAAATCTGTGGCTTTCTAATTTTTTTACTGGTTCTGGAAAATTCTTAGCCATTATCATACCTCCTCTCTTTCTCCTCTGGGACTCCAATTATACATGTATTAGAACTCTTCATTAAATCTCCTATGTCTCTTATACTTGTTCCTTTCCTGTTTTTTGTGATCCTTTCTGGATATTTTCTTTTGATTGATATTTCTAATCACTGATTATCTGTTTTTGTTTTTTTTTTTTAAGATTTTATTTTTTTATTTGACAGAGAGAAACACAATGAGAGAGGGAACACAAGCAGGGGGAGTGAGAGAGGGAGAAGCAGGCTTCCCGCTGAGCAGGCAGCCCGATGCAGGGCTCGATGCAGGGCTCGATGCAGGGCTCGATGCAGGGCTCGATGCAGGGCTCGATCCCGGGTCTCCAGGATCATGACCTGAGCCGAAGGCAGTTGCTTAACCAACTGAGCCACCCAGGCGCCCCATCTAATCACTGATTATCTCTTAACTGGCATCTCATTTGCTGTTAAATCCATCCGTGGAGTTCTGGTTTTAGCCATTAAATCTTTCAGTACAGGAACAGTCTTTTGTGATGACACTCCTAGTCTTGTCTTTTACTTCCTTGTCTCTTATTAAGCAGTTATTTTTAAGTCAGTGTCTAGCAGCTCCATTATCTGGATACCCTGTGTATCTTTCTGTTTTCTACTGTTTCTCTTGGTTTATTTTATTTTATTTTATTTTAAGTAATCTCTACACCCAACATGGGGCTTTAACTCCCAACTGAGATCAAGAGCCACATGCTCTCCCAACTGAGCCACGCCAGGCGCCTCTTTAGGTTTTTTAAGTGAAACTGTCTTGCCTCCTTGGTTATTTTTACTTGGGTGCCAGACATCATATACAAAAAGGTATAGCGATAATTTGAAGTTTAGGGTATCTTTTCTTCTCCCAGAGAGGATTTCCATTTGCTTCTTGTAGGCAGCTAGGAAACTAGTAATTCTACTTAATGAAATCCAATCATTAAGATGATTTGAAACTCATCTTCGATCCCCATGAGGACTTGTTTCTTGTTCACCTGTCTCAAGAGTGTAGGCTGCCGGAGTCTGACTCCACAGTGGGATCTCTCCAAATCAAGGGAAGAGCTAATACCAAGGCAAGAACGAGGGCAACTTCAGGAAATCTTAAAGGTAGCAATACATGATCTGTTTCTTCGGATACTTCTACTAAAAGACCCAATTCCAACTGGCCACCTGCGTGTTATGCTGCACAATCTATAAATTCCCAGAAGAAATAATTTGATCAGTTATACCAGTTTGTGTCATATGACCATCCTTTTGTGGCCAAAGGAAAGGGTCCTATTATTGGTAACTCCACTCTAGCCAACTGGAATGGAGGAGGTAGTTGCTCAAAAAAAAGAGATTTGGGGGGGCGCCTGGGTGACTCAGTTGGTTGAGCGACTGCCTTCGGCTCAGGTCATGATCTCGGAGACCCGGGATCGAGCCCCGCATTGGGCTCTCTGCTCCGCGGGAAGCCTGCTTCTCCCTCTCTTACTTCCTCTGCTTGTGTTCCCTCTCTGGCTGTGTTTCTCTCTGTCAAATAAATAAAATATTTTTTTTTAAAAAAAGAGATTTGGGGAAACAAAAAAAATGTGTCTTATTATAGAACATGAGAAGAAGGAATAATAGATAACACAGGATAGGGAACAAATTTGGAGGAGAGTATGATCTCAGCTCCAGCAATGTCCAAACAGGTTATTGTAAAACATCTGATTTGATCAGAGTTCTGGCACAAAACAGGATACTCAAATGGGGTAATTGAGGGGAGCTGAATAAGGGGACTAAGATAAACAATGTGGGCAGGGTTAAGAGAAATCAAGAATGGATGAAGCCCTCCAGGACCAATAACAATGGGGCTCCATTACCACCTTAGGCCTGTAGAAGTAAGGGGAGAAAAGTGGGTACTAAATCTCAGAAACAGTAGCTATAGAGAGGAAAGAGCCACCTAACAGAGCTGTATTCTTTTTTTTTTTTTAAGATTGTATTTATTTATTTGAAAGAGAGAAAGAAAAGGGTGGCAGGGGTGCAAGGATAGAGGGAGAAGCAGATTCCCACTGAACAGGGAGCCTGACACAAGGCTCAATCCCAGGACCCTGCAATCATGACCTGAGCCAAAGGCAGACACTTAATGGACTGAACCATCTGGGCACCCCAAGCTGTACTCTTTAGACCATTATATTTGAATCAACTCTGCAAGGAGTAGGGGAAATAAAAACCATGACTCCACTTTCCTCTCATCTGCCAAGTCTTCCGCTGGTGCCTCCCATTTACTGAACCTACTGGAAGCCAGAGAACAAGAAAACACATTCCTACAGCCCACATACAGCAGGGAGCACAGAGCTGGGTGGTAAAGGTGATATATTATCAGGAGAAACTCTTTTCTAGGTTATTGGTTCAGTGGCATAAAGAGCCTTGGATGATCAGAGATTGGTCTCAAGATTTCAATTTAATTAGAATTAAGGTTGTGTTCCCTGGAAGAAACATTACTTCCTTAGGCAGAGACCTCCAAACTCAAGGTCACAAGCAAGGGAAGCAAAAATACCTTCAGTGGGTCAACTGGCATAATTCTCAAAGGTGTGAGTCCCACTCCGACCCCTTCATTTCTTGATCCGTGCATCCTGACTGGGGGAAAAAGCACCATATACTGTTTCCTTTAGGACAGTATCCAGCTTCATAATGAGTTAACTCCCAGATGGTTCTATAGCCAAGCCTTTAGCAAACATAAGTCAATTAAGCAAGTTCTTTCTGGATAATGGGGCACATGGTAAAAATTATTTCCATAAGTATGAAGCAACTGATGTACTTTCTTCACTTCCTTTACTGTCAAGAGAGGATGCTGTATGGGATACAGTGATGGATACGGCATTCTGCCAAGTCCATGAATGGTGATGCTGGCAGACATACTGCAGGCAAGAAAGACAAATCCACAGCCACAATACACTTCTATCCCTAAGAAGACAAACTGCTGACTTTTGCATAATGGAAGGTATCTAATGTAATCCCTTGGCTAAATGGCGCCCCTACGGAATGGGGCCACGTTAGGCTGAGCACTAGCCTTCCTTGTTGCAGTTTGCCACTCCAGCTGAGGCAACAGCCGGGTCACCCTTGGTTGGGGGAGGTCCAGCTCTTCGAGATCATACACAGGATCAATCTCTGTTAGATTTTGTTTCTGTGCCTCATGAACAAGTACCAAGGTAGTGGCTGGGGACGATAAATGACAGACCTCCACAGAATGGGTTATCTTACTTACTGGCCTGGTGAGAGCAATATCCATAGTGGATACTTTCAGGTGACATTTACACGGGAGGCAAATACTATCAACGCTACTTGTTCTAGGAATTATATCCACATATCTTTTCCCATAACATCTTGTTACCAATCCTTGATTCTTGTTCTTCCCAGCTTTCTAACGAGCTGGCCATTGTCCAAGCCCACAGACTAGAGAAAGAAGAGACTCTGGAACAGGTTTAAGTTGTGGTCCAAGTTATTCTGTTTAGTGTCTATGATCTGGCAGATCCAAAACTTCCATTTTATAATAGAATGCTGCTGCATGCACCTGATTATGTATTATTTTATAGATCAGGAGCCATCAAGTTGATAAAGGTTAGTTTCACTTGCGCAGATCTATGATCTATGGCCAGGCATTTTACCGGGGTCCAGTAGCTAACAAGAGGTACTTTTCAAATGGGTAATAGATGTTAACAGAAGTTATTAACCCTGAACCTCTAGTGTACTGAGTCTTCTTTTGGAGCATCATAGAACATCTCTGTCTGCCATTAACCGTTCCAGTATCTTCGAATTTGCTAAGTCATAGACTAAATAACAAAGTGACTTGGACTGCTCCAAAGTCCTTGTTTTCTCTAGTCTCCCCTCAAAACTGATAGATAGCCTTACAGGTTACTCAGTAAATGGGACAGAGAAGCACATCCAAATGTGCCATTTGGCCTCCAAATCCAACATTATGTCTCTTTCTTATATACTAGGGGTGTCTAAGGTGATGAAACATGTCTATCACTTCAGAAAGGATCAAAGATGACCTGAACTACTGTATGCATATCTACTAAGCCATCTAAGGTTCACAAGATATCCTGCCCTCTCAGTCCATTAGTGTCCTTGGTGTAATGACAGAGAATATGTGACTTGACAGCCCTGAAGCAAAAAAAATTAAAGTACACTGTTGTCCCGGGGCGCCTGCACGGCTCAGTCAGTTAAGCATCTGCCTTCAGCTCAGGTCATGATCCCGCGGTCCTGGGAACAAGCCCCATGTTGGGCTCTCTGCTCAGTGGGGAGCCTGCTTCTCCATCCGACTCTGCCCCTCCCCCTGCTTTTGCACTCCTCAAATAAAATAGTTTAAAAAATTGTTTTTAAATATTATATCCTTGTAAAGGTAAGCTAATTTTGATTGCACTGCAAACAGGGATGATGGGAAAACATTAGCTAGGTGAACAGCAGTATGTCAGGGCCAGATATATTGATTTCCTCTAATAATGAACTATATTCAGAACCATAACTGGGGTTCCTGGGTGGCTCAGCCTGTTAAGCATCTGCCTGAAGCTCAGGTCATAATCCTGGGAGTTGGGGGAATTGAGCCCTGGATCAAGCTACCTGCTCAGTTGGGAGTCTGCCTCTCCTTTTGCCCCTCACCCCACTTGTGCTCTTTCAAATAAATAAAATCTTTAAAAAAAAATCGTAACTGAGATTGGTTATGATCATGAGACCACTGCTCGTGACAACTGTTTTTGGTGGTATCATTAATCTGTGATTCCCCAAGGATTCCTTCTGTTCTACTATCTTGTACTGGGCAGCAGAGAGAGTACAATTTCTAGGTTTGCAGTATTTGGTATTTCTGATCTAAGAGCCCTCCCTCAACTGGCAAAAGGACAACTGAAGGTACTTCTAAAGTTACTAAGTCTATCTATCCCATACTATATCCTGAAGAAGGGGTAAAAACCACAGGATGGGAGTTGCCATTCCATAACCCACAGGTGACTCGGTACATCTCATTATCTGCCCTCCACACATTCCTAGTCTGACCATGGCCTGTGGCCTCAGGTTTCCATGGGGAGGAACTAGAGAACAACCTACAGGATATACCATGGCCATCTATAGTATTCTTCCATAAGGTACAATGTGTAAGGTGGTGAGAGACAAAAAATCCAATGTTACTTTTAAATCAGATGGTTTAGTAAGAACACAAACCAAATGATAATTCAAGCTTTATGTTAAAGAGAGCTTTATGTTAAATTTTCCCTCCTCAAATTTTAGCCAATCTGATATCTTTTTGGAGACTTTTCCTGTTGTGTGTAGTCTTGGTGAGACTATCTACACAGGTGCCAGGCGACAGAGAAGTATACCCACTTAGGCCAGTGAGATACTTTCTTCAGGTTTTTCACTCCTAAAGTGTCAAAGGAAAAACACAGATCTGATCCCCCCACTGGGGATTCCATAAGCGGACGGTCTCTCAGCATCTGCCAGGGATAACTAGGAAAGATGCCCTGGTTTCTCCCTCTTAAGAACTTAAGTCTTTTCTTCTATCCGTGAAGCACTCTATTACCTTCCAGTAAGATCTCTTCTGCTTTAATTTGCCTGAGTCAGTCTGCATTGGCCACAACCAAAAAACTCGCAGAAACAAGCTAGGAATTGGGGCAGCCCTGTGATCCCGCCAGCAGGGGAGCCCAAGAGCTTTCCTGAAAAGCTTAGTGCCCCGCCTGTGTGTAACTTCGCTCCTCTATCATTTGATTTGAATTCTCTGAAGAGTTGACTGATTCCACTTACTCTTAATCAGATGTCCAACCCTTTTTCCATAGCACAGGGAACAATCCTTTTATGGTTCTTGTGCAAATGCAGTCAACCCTGAACTTATTTTCCCCATAGCCTGGAGTAAACTAAGAGAGACTGAAGAGATAAAGTAATCTACAATTAGACTAAAATACCTATGTAAAGACCTGGAAGTTATTGCTTGAAACAGCACAAATGTGCTACAACCTGACCCATGATGTCCAGGTGCACATGACAAGTCCGCACAGACATGAACACAAGCAGACTGAAGACAAAGAGCAAAATAAACCCTACCTCCACAGAGTATCACAAGTGCCTCCAAAAATGAAATCCTGAGTGCTCCACATTATTAGCACATCATGTGGCCATATACACACAGGGGCACACATGCACATGCGCGCGCGCACACACACACACACACAGTGACACTGGCTTCCTATTTTCAAAGGTCTTGGTTTAGCCTCCTTTCCTTTCCGAACAAAAACTGTACTTTCTTTTTAATGTATTTTTTAAGATTTTTGTCAGAGAGAGCACAAGCAGGGGGAGCAGCAGGCAGAGGGAGAAGACTCCCTGCAGAGCAGGGAGCCCGATGCCAAGCTTGATCCCAGGACCACAGGATCATGAAGTATGCCAAAAGCAGATGCTCAACCGAGCCACCTAGACTTGCCCCCAAACTGTATCTTACACAATTCTTCAGCCCAAACCTCAAATCTTTTCCTTCCTCAACATAACACCTCCTTCTATAAGCAGTTTCCCTTCTATCTCCTCTAACCGAACACCTTCACTGAAACACCTTCACTGAAACAGCACCAGAATTTCTAGTACTCTTCCCCTCTCCATGACCCAGGATAACACTTATCCTGGGTTCCTGGACCTTACCATTAATCAGTGTTCTGGAACCAAAATTACCTAACCTGTTGTTTGAAACACCACTACATCCATTTCACAGACGAGGAATCTTAACTTCAAAAAAGGGGTAAACTTGTCCAAGGTCACTCACTAGTTAGTAAGAAATCTACTTCTGACCCTAGTCCATGTTCTTAATCACTAAGCTACATTGACTTTATCCTTTCTACTTGTTTCCAAAGAAATTTTAGGACTATTTTAGTGAGTTCTGAAAAATTAGCATGTTGACTGGAATTGCCACATGTAAGCACGCACCCACATTTTTTCTGTTTTTAAGATTTTGACGGAGAGCATAAGAGGGAACACAAGCAGAGGGAATGGGAGAAGGATGCAGGCTTCCTGCTGAGCAGGGAGCCAGATGCAGGGCTCCATCCCAGGACCCTGGGATCATGACTTGGGCTAAAGGCAGACACTTAACTAAGCATCCAGGCGTCCCACATTGTTACCTTGAAATACTTTTACCATAGTTTTCCAAATTAGGAATTAATTTGTAAATAAGGGTACTGAAGCACATTGTTTCGCCCTGCTGGTGAGCTAAAATTGACAATCATGTCTTGTCCCTATTTCAGGGAGTGGTCAAAGTATGCTGATCAAATGAGGTCTCTAGCCTCTAAAACCTTTCCTCATTAGCTGAATCAGAGAAATACCTGTGGGTCTTTGCTGTCAGTCATACCACTGTCCTGACACTATTCTCAAAGGCTCTGGCCTATAGGGCCATGACATATAATTGACCCTTAACTCATTTTGGCTGATTTATCCCAAAACACATAATCCATTTCCCTGCCCTGTTCTATGTTGGCCCAAAGTGCTAACAACAAAATGGCTTTTGATTTTCCTGAGGAAGACAGTAAAGGTAAAACATTTAACTTCATACAAACTGCTTGGTTCTGGCTGCCACATTTCAAAACTGCTGCTGCAGATATATTATTTCCAATCTTAGTTGGGCCCATGTAAAATCCCTTCTCAGTCCCAGGTCTTGGCTCCAGGATTTGAACTCTATAGTCATATCTCTAAGTAGACCCCATCTCTATCTCCAAGCCCAAAGCAAACTTGCCATTAGATGTGTTTTGGCTTTCTGGCTGCCTGTGCATTTACCATAGTACAGACAAACTCAAGATACAATGAGATAGCCTGCCTAGTAAGGAACACACGCCTTACTCACCTTTGTATCCTGATGCAGTCAGTTAAATGGCTTAAAAACCAAAGGCTCTGAAAACAAGCCAGGGTTGCTTCATATAGGTGAGGATCTTCAGTCTATAAATAAGCAAATTCACGAGAAACACACTCTTGAGCTCATAAAGCAGCCTAGCAAAGTGGGAAAAACATGGACTAAGGAGTCTGGAACCTAATTTTCAGCCCCTACCCTCACCACTTACCATAACCTTGAGTAAGTCACTATTTCCTATCCACAAAATATTTACTATTTCAACAGCCTTCTAACTAGCCTCTATGTTCCCCATCTATTCTTTAACATAAAAAACACGTTAAAAGTCAAAAACTTTCTAGTATTATCAATCCTGCAGCCAACAACCCACAGGTTCAAATCCCAGCTCTGTCATTTACAAGTTATAGAACTTTCTCATTTGTGCAAATGGGGATAATTATGTACATTTCCTCATAGTTGTTTTGGGATTAAATGATACTCAGTGCTTAGATTACCCAGGCTCAACAAAGGTTAAGTATTACCTCACGCTTACAAAATTCTAATGGTTCTCTAAAAAAATCACATCCAAATTCCTAAATAAAGTAACACCGAAGGCCTTCAAATAAGATTCTCAGTAAGTAAACCCTAGCTTCCATCATGCACTCCATTTTACTACCAGGCACTGTTCCGGAAACTGAACACAGGCTAAGTAACCTAGACCACTTAACTAGGGAGGCAGTTTGGCTGAGTTGGTACCTGTTAACCCCAGGTACCTAATGTTTAGGTCTTATTCCTACCAACTCACAGAATTCACTGATGTTTCACAATACAAAATCAGTTTACAAGTACTATTTTGCTTCAAAAAAGAGAGCCACACATTTACTCATCAAATACTTAAAGCTACTATGTTCAAGGAATTGTATTAGGTACTGGGGATACATTAATGAACAGAACTATTAGGGGTAACATTTAACACAAATCTAAGAGTTACTGCTACAGATCTAATAACGGTCTGACACAGAGCATTACCATGAGGCAAAGTCTGTGCCAGAGCCAATGTGGAAGTAAAGGCCAAAAAAAAACAAAACAAAAAACCCCCTGATGTTATATAACTTAAGACAATAATGGACCAGAGAGTCCCTGAGAAGGGCAGCCCATGAAGAGCCACAGAGGTTTTTATTTTATCCCAAGGGCATAGGAAATCTATGATTTCATCCCATCAGACTTAAGGAGTTACTGTTTTTGGAGTGTAGACAGAAGTACCTGTTGGGAGATTCCTAAATACTCCTTACCAAGATGGTAGCTTAGACAAGGTTGAGAAAGATGAACCAGGAAAGCTGGCAGGGAATTAAGTGATGGACTGAATAAAGGTGAAAAAAAGTTAATCATCAACTATTCACAACTCAAACTCCTCCATGGACCTTTAAGTTTTATTAGTGTAACTGACCACCTGTATTAAGTCGAGTAATTCAATCCTGTCCATCCTTCTTTGCAAACTGAAAAATGGAAAATGTGTAGACATATGCAAAATTTGTTCTAAAATTAAAATTGTTTCATATTGTTTTATGAAGGTGCTGATAAAACATGTGGTCAGGGGGCACCTGGGTGGCTCAGTTGGTTAAGCGACTGCCTTCGACTCAGGTCATGATCCTGGAGACCAGGGATAGAGTCCCACATCGGGCTCCCTGCTCGGCGGGAAGCCTGCTTCTCCCTCTCTCTCTCCCCCTGCTTTGTTCCCTCTCTCGCCATGTTTCTGTCAAATAAATAAATAAAATCTTTAAAAAAAAAAAATGTGGTCAGACAAAACACTCATTAGAAGGCAGTATATGTCATCCTACCCTTAGAAACAAAAAAATCAGCCATGATCTAATAATAAAAGTCTTCAGTTTGAACTAATGTATCTCAAAGAAGTTCAAAGAAGTTCAATTGGCAAGGATACACCTAAAAGACTCAGACTTATGTCATCTATCATTTGACTACAGGAAAAAAAAAATGTATTAACATAACCCAATCTCAGCACACTTTTCCAATAAAAATTCGAAGGACTTTTAATTTCCAAATCCTTTGAGAAAGCAAAACTAATGCAACACAAATTGAAAAATCTAATTAATAAATTTAACAAGCCAAAGTACTTTTATTACATAAATTAACCCATTTATTACAGGCTAGCAACGTTTCAAAATGATGGAGCTTCTACTGGTCTTTCAACTCCTTCAGTCTTCTGATGGCAGACTTTACTGTGACAGCAGAAGTGGTGCTGGAAAGAAAAACAAAGTTGGTTCCAACATAATTAGCTACACTAACATGTGAAATGGCAAATAAGTAAATCCTGCCTCATTTTTACATTACAATCTTAATGATGATGACATCTTTTAGCAATTAAGTTATGTCTTCAGGCTTTTGCAGAATTAGACAGGCAATCTCATGCACTTGATCTCTCAAAACCACATTAAAAAATGTAACAGGGAGAAACGAATGCTTGCAGGAAGCTGACCTAAACTCACTGAAAGGGAATGGACAGAACATCAGAAGAAACTAGTAAATTCTCAGATGGTATCATAAATGAGAGAGATCAAGAAAAGTGTCAAAATAGGTAGAACAGACTCAAGTATATTTGGGAAGACAGCTATTAAAATGACTAAAGTTACACATAACTATTCTGGAACTGTACCTGGAAAACGTGTTAACCATCACATATGGTGGGTACAGGAATGCTAGTTCATTTTATCATCGCAACCAAGAGAGAACGCTAGGTTCCATTTGCCTTTTTGACCTCATAAACCCCCACAAGACACACATACATAAAAATGATCATTTCAACACTTTCCAATATTTTACATTGCTGCAGTTTTAAATCAACTAAAATTAAAATTCCAACTCTTCAACCACACTAGCCTTACCGGTTTATTTTATTTTTTTAGCCTTATCAGTATATCATGGGAGGCTAGTGTACTGGACAGCACACATCTAGACACTAGCCAAAGGAAGAACACTTCAGCCTTTAAGATCAGCAACGAATTCTAAAATTAGAGATCTTCAAGGTGGCTTTCATTTCCAGAAATGGATTAATTAGAGTCCACTCAATCAATAACTAGCATAGGTACGTTTATCTCAGCAGCATCACCTGGCACTTGTCCGGGTCACAAAGCTGCCGAGGTCCAGCCAGTGCTGCTTAGAATAGCAAAAGTGTCATGGTCCAGATGGCTTCAAATTTCCACATACAGTAACAAGCTAACTGACCTCGTTTTTATAAACAGCTTGCGATACAAGTCAAAGTTCAGTATAGATTCAGTCCCACTGAAGGTCGTGTACAGTATCATTATGCTCACAGTGATGAACCTAGACTTCTACGAAATTCTTAAGTCCTGTCAAACTTATCTATTTCAGTAGTTTTGTTTCTATTTGTTTGAATAACTGAACATAAACCATAACTCTCAATGGGTCATGAAAAAATCAAAAGCATTCCTGTTGCTCAGGCTTGTAAAGTTAAAAACTAGCCCACCCAGCGTCAAACCTGGAATGTTGATGTGATCCACACTTCCAAATACCACAAAGAAAAGGGACTCACTTGTAGGTCCAGGCACCACCAGCAACAGTTTTCATGCAGGAGCCACAATGCCAGATCCCCACAGCTCGTCTTTTCATCTTGGTCTGTAAAAGAAAAGCAATTTTCCCTATGAACCAACAAAAGTCTTTTATCTCAGTAACATCCAGCAGTCTAAATTACACTAGAAAATGGGTGTATTTGGGGGCACCGAGGTGACTCAGGTCATGATCCTAGGGTTCTGGGCAGGAGGCTCAGGCCCCCTGCTCAGCAGGGGGGCTGCTTCTCCCTCTCCCCCTGCTGCTACTCTAATGAATAAAATGTTAAAAAAAAAAAAAAAAAAGAGAGAAGAAAGTGAGTGTATTTTATGAGTTTTTATTTGTTCTTAATACCTTAAGTTCTCTAATGCAAAACTGGCATTCATCACGATGCTACAATGCCAGTGATGTCAGGACCGCCCGCCCCCCCCCAAACAGTACTCCTGCACACCATAAACATACAAACATTACACGAAACAGAGTCTCTAGCAACACCCGTCGACAAAACCGACAAGACCCTTTTCCCACAAAGCAGGCTTGGCTTAGGCTGGGGCTCCTCGTCAAATATGTGATCCCTCAGTTCCCAAGTGTAAACAGGAAGCATTCGACGAAATCCAGGTATCAACAACCCAGCACACTACTCACAAGCTTCCCGCAAAAGCGGGCTCACTACGCAGGAAAGCCTCCTCCCTCCCTCTCCCCGCCCGCCCCGCCCACCATCTTACCTTGCCACAGAAGGAGCAAGTGTATTTGGCGTGCTGGCTTATCTCAATCTTCTTCACCATTTTCCGGAGGGAGGCACCATAACGGGTCCCGTATTTACCCACGATTCCGACCTTCTTGGTGCGTTTAGCCTGTTAAGAGCCAAGAGAGAAACCAGCGAGATTAGGACCCGGGTACGGAGACTTGGCCCCCCACTCCCGGCCCCAAACGCCATTCCTCTAACCACCCAGCCCCTACCAGGGACCTAAGTCCCCTTCATTCCATCCTGGCAAAATCTGAGGCCAGAGCGGGGCCCAAACTCCGAGGGCACCCTGTTTAACCGGGGGCCGGACGGGCCAGGCGCCACCGAGCCTCCTCCGCCCCTCCGCCCCGGTCTGCATCCGAGAGGGGCGGCCAAGGACAATGCGGAACAGGGCCGACAAGCAGATGCCAGGTGAGGGCGAAGATAGCAAGGAAAGGTCAGATGCCGGCAGATAGACTCTAGGCCTCACCAGCACTAACACTCACCATGTCGCTGACAACTAGGTCTGAGCCCAAAGAGGAAGAGACTCACTGCGCAAGCGCAGTTTTAGGCTAACAGGCGGAAGTGGAGAATGGGAGGCCCAGCTAGGAACTGAACTCTATGCCCCGGAGGTTTCTTTGCTCCCGCGGCCTTCGTGGGGAGCGAGGTTTTTTGTTTTCTGTATTGAAATTTTTTATTGTTTAAGCAGGCTATATAGAGATAAAATGATTTATCACAGTCTTATTGCTAGGGATTGGAAGGAGGTCAGTTTGTTAATTAATTAACTGGCTTCTTGGGTGAGGAATGGTAAAAGATGGACATGTTAGACCAGTGTTTCTCAAAATCTAGTTGCTCGAAGCCTGCATTTTCAGTTTTTGCCATACTGGTATTGACTGTTTTATCATTTATTTTAAAACTGACTCACATTTTTTAAAAGCTTAGCGAAATGAATCTTCGTCCTAAGCCAGAACTATGGAATCCAGGGCGAAAGTGCTATGTGGGTATTTTTCCTGGTATGCATTAAAATCAACACATAAATACTCAAACGAAAATTATCCATTGATGAAGCTCTTGATATTTACCCCTAAAGTATATTTTTAAACATTACAGAAAATCTCAAATATAGATAAAAGTAGAAAAAATCGTATACTATACAAAGGCACATCTTCTAAAATATAATAATTACATCTACATCCCTTCTTTAAAAAATGCTTCATACACTGACTTGGGGAGATTATTTTTATGTTCTTATCAAATAAATACACATTTTCACGGATTAAAATACATATTGTACTCCTTGGCATTACATTCGTGCCTTTACATACTGAAAACATCAACCCCTTGTTTAAAACTAGATCAAGAAGAATGATGCCTGGTGGGGTGCCTGGGTGGCTCAGTTATTGGGCGGCTGCCTTCAGTTCAGGTCATGATCCCCGAGTCCTGGGATGGAGCCCCGCATCGGGCTCCATGCTCGGTGGGAATCCTGCTTCTCCCTCCCTCACTCCCCCTGCTTGTGTTCCCTCTCTAGCTGTGTTTCTCTCTGCCAAATAAATAAATGAGGGGGAGGGGGAAGAGGAGGAAGAGGAGGAGGAGGAGAACACTATCTGGAGACAGAGCAAGTACCTTGTTTTACACACCGCTGCAACTGTGCTAACATATCTCCCTGCTGGGGGAACAGGATGTGCCCCAAATCTCCCAGTTCCACCACAGCCTCCAAGTACCCTCTGCCCCTTTAGGATGAAGAATGGCAAGCGGCAGAGAAAGTATTTCTCAGGAGAGAAATACACTGCATGTTGGGAATGATTTCTGGACACCTCACCAACAAAACTGCCCTGCTTCTAGAAAACTACAAATTAAAGCAAAATACATTCCTATTGGTGCAAACAATGGGATTGGTGGAAGAAAAGTTGAGAAACGAGCACTCCAATGGTCCTCTTGTTCTGGTCTGTGCCTGCAGGTTGAGCAGAAGTAGGGTTCACTTGCCCTGGGTGAGTGTATAAGCATGGCCAGCTTGCACTCTCTGAGGTGTAGCCTTCTGGGCTGCTAGAGAGCCTAGTTCAGATCATTTAGGGAATTTGCCACCTCCCCCTGCCTCCATCTCCTGTGTAGCCTCCTACATCTCTGCCCTTCAGGGGGTCTGAAAGAGAGCAGGAGAAGATAGAATGCACGAGTAAGAATGCAATAGAGTGGCTGAAAATGAGACACTCCATAATAGGAGGAAATTGTTCATGCTCAGAGCAATTTTCTCAAAACTGAACAATTCTCTTTAAATAGCAAGCTTGAGGATGTGCAAATAGCACTCTCATGAAATCAGCGCTAAGTGGCTTCAGAGAACTGTGCACAAAGTCTCAATTTGTCTTATCTGTGGGCTAATAAATCTCCATCCCTATTAGAGGACTATCAAGTGTACAGATGAACTGTAATATGTACCCCATACAAGTCTTAGTAAAAATCTCTGCTGAGTCACCCCTGCTCATCAGGAGCAAGCAAAATTCACTTTTGCCCTTAAAAAAATAGAAGTTGTCTCTAGAGGTGAGTTCTTTTAGCTATTGAGCCAACCAGTTCTCTTTGGGGCATATGGAACATTTGACTGTTGAAGGAAATCTGAGGATCAAACATTATGCCCAACTTACCTCATGCTGGAAGCCAAACGGTTTTATTCTGGAGTCCCAGGCTCCACATTATTCCTTCACTTTGTGCCCAAAGAGATCTTGCTTGCCCTTCATGAAGTGCATGATGGCCACAGACGGGAGTGAAGTCTGCACACAATCTTAGGAGCTCTGTGGGCCAGCCTCCACAAGGGGGAGTAGACTCAGCAAGGGGAAGGCGAGCACTGCCCAGGCCAAGTCTTAAAACCTAGAAAGAATCAGGTGTCCGAAAAGAATTCAGTAGGTGAATTCATGCCTCCTTCTCTTCCTCGTCCAAGTGTCTTTTCTGAATCATATACAAAGGACTGGATGGTTCTCAACAAATTCACTTTAAATTCATCATTCTAGTTGTTTGTTTGTTTGTTTAAAGATGATTTATTTATTTATTTGACAGAGAGAGATCACAAGTAGGCAGAGAGGCAGGCAGAGAGAGACAGGAGGAAGCAGGTTCCCTGCGGAGCAGAGAATCCCATGTGAGCCTCCATCCCAGGATCCTGAGATCATGACCTGAGCCGAAGGTAGAGGCTTTAATCCACTAAGCCACCCAGGCGCCCTGTTTGCTTTTTGTTTTAATGGACATCTCACAGGGCACTGACACAAGTAATGCACCCATCCGGATGGGTTTTACTTGGTAACTCTTTTTTTTTTAAGTTTTTATTTATTTATTTGACAGAGAGAGATCACAAGTAGGTAGAGAGACAGGCAGAGAAAGAGCGGAAGAAGCAGGCTCCCTGCTAAGCAGAGAGCCCAATGCAGGCCTTGATCCCAGGACCCTGAGATCATGACCTAAGCTGAGGGCAGAGGCTTTAACCCACTGAGCCACCCAGGCGCCCTTACTTGGTAACTCTTTTTTTTTTTTTTAAAGAGTTTATTTATTTGACAGAAAGAAACACAGCCAGAGAGAGAACACGAGCAGAGGAAGTGAGAGAGGGAGAAGCAGGCCTCCCGCATAGCAGGCAGCCTGAGCAGGGCTCCATCCTGGGACTCCGGGATCATGACCTGAGCTGAAGGCAGACACCCAATGACTGAGCCACCCAGGTGCCCCTCTGATTAATTTTTTTTTTTAAAGATTTTATTTATTTGACAGAGAGAAACACAGCCAGAGAGGG
>PITA01026076.1:0-17827 GCA_004023965.1 Spilogale gracilis
CTCAGTGCATTTTGATAATTATTTGTAAGTGTCCAGGCCCTTAGCTGGACATAGTGAATGTGTGAGAGCATTAGACATTTTCTGGCTTGGAGGAGCTTACACTCTAGTTGGGGTCCCAGGAGGGTAAAGGGGCACTACAGAACAGCAGGGTAATGAAGTGACAGGGATCAGGTCTAGGTGACGGGAGGAGGCCCTGGGGAGGAATGGAGGTGGACAGGGCTGTGGGAGCGAGGGGACGGGAGCAGTTGCCACAGAAAAGAGATCCACGAACCTGGAGCCTGAGGTTTGTTAGAGGGCGTCAGGCTTACAGGGGGGCTGGTGAAGGAACTATGGTGAGAGTGTGGATGCGGGTACAAAGCGCGGTTTCACCTGGGATTTCAAGGTGCACTGTAAGGAAGGACGGCGATCCCAGTGGTGCATTTGAAAAATACCAAATTTGTTTCTGAAAGAAGAATAGGCATTATGGAGTCTGTAAGCAAGGAATTTAATTCTGGGGGGTCTGCAGCAGGTGGTCTTTTGAAAGCAGTATAAACCTGAAGGTGACTTATCTAGCCTTGAAAAACTAGTTGAATGACTTGACGAATGCATTTTAGATTATATCTTAAAGCTAAGAACTTGGACTTCGGGGTCAGCTTAGCAAACACAGAATTGCTGATGCTATTTTAAAATGCAAACAAAACCACTGGAGAATCTAGAGCCCTCCGTGATAATGTGACTGTTAAGATGATGAGAAGGTACACTTGGGGGAGTGAAGTTTTGTCGTTTTTATAGCTGCAGAGACTGGTAATGTTTTCTTTGTCCGCCCCAACCCTCAAATAATGCTGGAACTTTTCCCCCCAGACATTCTTCTCTTGGCTGATGAAAAATTTGACTTCGATCTTTCATTGTCTTCTTCAAGGTAAACCGATGAGTTTTCTTCCCTTGCCTTGGGTTTAACCACATTCAGTGAAGTCTTTCATTTAAATGCCATTGTTAGTAATAATCTTTTATTTAAAACAGTGCAAATGAAGATGATGAGGTCTTCTTTGGACCCGTTGGGCATAAAGAAAGATGCGTTGCTGCCAGCTTGGAATTAAAGCATCACATTCCCGAAGAACCTCTTTTGCCAGCCTCGGAAAGTCACTTCACCTGGAGTCCTCTCACTGGGGAGAAATTTGTGGAAGTGTATAAAGAAGCCCACTTGCTGGCCTTACAGATAGAAAGCAAGAGCAAAGACAAGGCCGCCCAAGATGTCCCAGCTGAAGACCTTTGGAGCCAGGGCGTGGAAAAATTTATACAGGAATCAAAATTAAAAATAAGCCTATTTGAGAAAGAGAATGAAATGAAGAAAAGCCCCAAGTCACTTAAGAGGGAGACCTATTGCCTGTCAGACAGCCCCTTGTGGGGTCCACCACATCTGGGAACCCCGACCCCCTCTGGCATGGCCCTCCCAAGTGCTCCTGCCCACACACAGGGACCGCCACACTCACCCCGCTCTTCTTTGCCTGTGGAACCAAGTACTGTTCTCCCTCCAAACCACTCAGGAACTCAGAAAAAGGCCATCAGCAAATTGGTGCGGCCCCGAGCCTTTTCTGTGAGAGGGAAGAACGTTCACATGGCCACAGAGCAGGTAGACACACGCATGTCTTAGAACATCTGTCTGGAGAGCTAGGTGTTCCCTTGTATTTCAGCCCTTTTGGTTTATGGCCCTAATGGAAGACTGTGACGGGGAGAAGCTTGGAGATGTAGCTGTGCTGAGGGCTCAGAAGCATAGGAACGGGGCACCCAGGGGGCTCAGTCAGTTAAGCATCTGCCTTCGGCTCATGTCATGATCCCCGGGTTCTGTGATCGGGTCTTCCTGCTCAGTGGGGGGCTGGCTTCTCTGCCTGCTCTGCCTGCTGCTCCCCCTGCTTGGGCTCTCCCTCTAACAAGTAAATAAAATCTTAAAAATATATATATAGGAGCAGATGGTCCATGAAGAGTCGGAACAGTATGGAGAGTTGGGTTTGGGTGGATATGGACAGGGGCGGGACTACCTCCTGTGATGACTTAAAACACCTCCTCCTAAGTGCCATTTGAAATTTGTTCTTTGCTTTGTTATAACACTGGATTTCTTATTAGGGATTTAATGTGCATTAACAAGCAGCTTGCAAAAATTCCCCTCCTGGAACAGCCACTAACCATCTTCCTTAGCTGTGAATTTCCTCCCAGGAATTAAACGGATGAGCTGTCCTGGGAAGTGGTGGTGGGCAGGCAGGTTCTGGGGTATGGCTAGCTAACTGCTGCACTGGGGCTCAGAGGGTGGCTGCTTCCAGGCTTTGCTGACGTGTGTGTCTGCTCAGGGCAGGAGGCTCCTGCTTTGAGGAAAGGCAGCAGGTTGGAGCCTGCTGTGTGCCATTTCTCAGCTCGCTGCTAACCTGGGCCCCAGGTCTCTGCTCTCTGAGCCAGTTACAGAGGAATGGTGCTGTGTGGGGTTGTGAGCAGGTCTGGGTCGATGCAAACCACCCAGCAAGGGCCTAAGAGCTCATTTTCCCTCTCTAAGCACATCACGAACTGCGTGACTGCCTGAGAACCCAGAGCAGATCCGAGCTCAGATCTTGTCTGCCACACTGAAGCCTGGACAGGAGGCATGCTGGCCATCATTTCTCCTAACCAGTTGGGGCCGTTACTTTAATCATACACATTCCTTGGCTGGAGACCATGGGTGCAAATTTCTGAAAGTGATGTGCCTAGAATGAGTGACATGGGTCTTATGTGGAGTACACGGACCCACATAGGGATTGCAGGTGGACTCTGGCAATAAGGAAATGCAATATTAGTACATAGTACAACATGGGTGACCCTTGAAAACATGCTTAGTGAAGGCAACCAGACCCAAAAGTTCACATATTGTATGCTTCCATTTATAGGAAGGGACCATGATAAGCAAATTGTAGAGTGGGGAGTAAGTTAGTGGCTGTCTAGGTGGGGAGGTTGACAGGAGTGGAAAGTGACTGCTAATGACTAGCGGTTTCCTTCAGGGACAACAAGAATGTTACTGGTTGATGCTGGTCGTACAACATTGTGAATATGCTAAAATCCCTGACGCGTACACTTTCAAATGGGGAATTTTATGTTATGTAAGATAGGTTTCAATTTAAAAATGCTGTAAAGAAAAAAGAAAGATATTGTCCTAATGCTATGCTTCCTTTATGAGCCGCTACTTCTTAATAGCCGGCCTTGTTTTAAGGGGTTATTTACGTAAACGGGGCTTAGTTCCAGGAGTGCTGCGTATCTAAATATTGTCAGAAATGGATTCTTTGTTTGACTCTGCTGTCCAGAGAAAAACTGATTCCAGTAGTCTTCCAAGAAGATTTATTACAACTGAGCAGCATCTCTGCTAGAAGGAATGACCTTGTAATGAGCGATTTCTCTCCATACAGCATTTTAAAAATTCTGTTACTAGGACCAGTTTCCTCATTATCATCCTTAACCAAGAATCCTGATTGAGGAGTCACTTTAGAGGATCTCTCTCCCGTTAATGACCTGTCTTGGTATTATTCTACTGTTTTTCATGAGGAAGCAAGTGCCGTCAGCATTTCTGTCAGTGGTAATTTGGTGCAGGAGGTGAGCCACTGTACTCACTCCGGTCGGCTGAGGGATTCTCCGGGCGCATGGCCCGGGGACGTGGCTGGTGCCCGCGGTTGCTCTGCATTGACACCTTGGTGCTTCTGTAGTTAAGACCAGACAGTTCTCACATTTCATCTTAAAATTTTCAGCCTATGAAGAGGACAGCAGCCAGTCCCTCCAATATGAACATCCTCAATGAAAAGGAATCCCACAGGGATGCGCCCCCTGACAAATCCAGCGTGGCCCCAGAGCTCGGCAGCCTGCCCGCTGGGGGAAGCCACTCGGTGCAAGGCAAGCGGTCGCTCCGCGTTCCAAACAAGGTA
Organism: Spilogale gracilis; assembly: GCA_004023965.1. Taxonomy (NCBI): domain Eukaryota; kingdom Metazoa; phylum Chordata; class Mammalia; order Carnivora; family Mephitidae; genus Spilogale; species Spilogale gracilis. The sequence goes on from PITA01026076.1 coordinate 3,912, forward strand.
GGCCAGCAGGACTGCGGGCAGCGTGACTCGGGAGCAGGGCGAATACAGGGGCAGCGCAGTAGACGTGCAGCGTGTCTCTGAAATCAAGTTGAGGGCGGTTGGAAGTGCGATCCGTGCGAGGCAGCTGGGCCAAAGGCCGAGCGCCCGGCCTGGCGTGCGGTGGGGGCTCCCTGCACGGGGAGGTCCGTATCTCTGAGCATCTGTGTGCCTGTGCGGCCCCCTGCTTCCCTCACCGGATAGGAGGGCAGTGCTTGGCGCCGCAGCTCTGCCCTGCCTCTCCCGGCCTTGTGGCTAAACGGAGCTCTGTGTGGGAACCACTTGTTAAAATTGCAAGAAGCTGGGCCAGCCTCGGCAAGGTGAGGGAGGTCAGAGCCCGCAAAGGCGCCTTTCCCTTTCAGCACCGTCCCAGGGCTTTCTCGGGCAGGGTCGGAAGCCCACCTGAGCAGTGCAGCTTGACCATTGGCTTTAAATTCAAGATGATCGTTGCTCAGTTATTAACAATTATTTAAAAGCCCTATTTTTGCATCAAAAAGTAATGGGTAGATCATGAGCTCTTTGAAGACTCTGGTTTTTTAGTTTTGTTTTTGTTTCTAACATTTTTCTTGCAGTTGGGGCTGAAGAAAACCCTGCTGAAACCACCTGGCTGTGCTGGCGGTCTCTCAAGAAAGTGTTCTTCCTCAGGGTCCTTTTCAGCTGTGACTCCCAGCGCGGGTGCTTCTCCAGCGGCCGGCAGAGGTACGGCCCGTGGGGGCCTCTGTGCCCAGGCCCGCCCGTGCCTAGCCAGGCCTGCCCTGAGGACTAATGTTTCTCTGAGATTACAGAGGTACTTGGGCTCCGCAGAAGGTTCTGGAAGGTTTGCCGCGGTGGGTCCCAGTCCCTCACTGCACTCCCCTTCCTCTGAGGAGAGGCTTTCTCGGGCTGGGGTTCAGTTTAGGGGGCCCACGTGGTGCCAGAGCCGCCCTGTGCCCCGGTTGCCTCCGAGCGCGCACCAGGACTCGGAGACCGGCCCTGGACATGTGATCGGTCTTAAAAATAGGGCCGTTGCAGATAGTTTAGGGCACCTGGCCCTAGTAAAGTCGCCTTCATGTAAATCCCCACCCCCAGAGGGTTGGCAGTCAGGCTGGGTGTCCTGCTAGCGAGCCGCGGGCGCCATCTAGTGGTAATGGGAAGAAGCCCTACTGCGCTGGAGGGAAAGGCCTTGCTGCGCCTTCAGGGCTCCCCTGCTCGTCCTGGGCTGCTTGCTCTGTGGACGTGTGGGGATTTTCTGCACAAAATGTGACAGGTGTCATCTCTGCAATCACACTGATGTGATCTGGAGTCCCGAATGTCTGGTGGCAGGGAAGATAACTGAAGTTGTATAAGTGGATGGCCAGCTGGACGGTGCCTCCCCTGCCGCTCTGCCTCAGGCTTCCAGTGTGCTCGGAGGGCCCACCCGGCCCCTCTGGAATGTGGCCGGGACCTGGGAGAGGAAGTCCTCCTGGATGAGGGGGCCAGAGTCTGTGTCCACAGCTGTCAGCCATTGGCTCCCTTTCCACCGAGGACTGCTTCGAGTAAAGGCTGCAGGACGGGCGTTGCGTGGGCCTGATGGGGGGTAGGGGTGTGTGTGTGTACGTGTATGCGGTGTGCACAGACGGGCTGGCCAGGTCTGCTGGGACGGTGTGCGGGCAGGAGCGCTGGGAAGCCCGTGCACGCTGTTAGCAAGGGTTATGGCGTCCGCCTTTCTCTTCGGGTTTCTGTAGGAGTCTGCCCAGAGGGGCGTCTGTGGGGCCATATTGACACCTGAGTACTTCTTGCCCCGGCTTATCTTTGTTTTAAATAGTGCGTGGGATTGCTATGACCAAGCCTCCTTGGGGTCTGAAGGAACCAAGCAGTTATAACTGCGCCTCCTCTCCCTGTCCCCTCGCACGTCCCTGACCAGAGGGGTGGGGCGTGTGGCGACACTGTCCACTTGCGGCTGCTCAGGCGGGGTAGAGGTCTGCTGCTGACAAAACCGGGAGATGGGAAAGTAGGAGTTTAAGTATACTCACGTACATCTTGGTAATGTGTCTAAAATTTGTACCTTAGACCCCACACTCTGCTAAGCCGTGAGCAGCCAGGCTTGTCCTGTGGTTGAGGATGTTACCTGATGGGCGTACAGAATGGTGCTCACCGGTCCTCCATTTCATCATATGGAAATCATTGTGATCGAAATAAATAATGTTCTTCACTTGAAAACTCTTTAAGTGTTAAGTAACTGCATAACTTTAAAATAACATAAGTTTGGCAACCAGATTTTGTGTCTCATCTTGCAGCTAGATCCAGTGAGCCTGCAAGGATTCCCACAGGCAGTTCCCCGCCTCTGTCCCAGGGCAGCCAGCCAGGCAGGACCGCAGCCGCCCCGCTGCGGCCCGTTCTGCAGGCTGGCTCTGTGAGTGCCTCCTGCAGGCAGAGCAGGTGGGCTGCGGCGGCTGAGGTGCTGGCAGAGCCGGCCAAGGCACCCACCGCAGCGGCGCTTGCCCGAGTCCCACCGCCACAGCAGGGAGGCCCTGCGCCCAGCTCCGGCCCCACCTGCTCACAGCCCTCTCCGTTGACTACAGCCGGGAGTGCAAGAAGGCGTGACTCCTACCTACTCTGCAGGACGCAGGCTGTGCCCACCCCTACAAGTCAATTTAAGATCCCCAAGTTTGCTACTGGTAAGGACTGGGTCATTTTCCATATGTTTTTAAAATATTGAACAGATTCTACATTAGGTTTTTGGATTCCTTTTTTTCTTTCTTTTTAGGATTTTAATTATTTGAGAGAGAGAGACGGAGAAAGAGAGAGAGGGCATGAAAGGAGGGAGAGTCAGAGGGAAAAGCAGACTCCCTGCTGAGCAAGGAGCCTGATGTGGGACTTGATCCTGGGACTCCAGGATCATGACCTGAGCCAAAGGTAGTCACTTAACCAACTGAGCCACCCAGGTGTCTGGCTTTCTATTTTCTTAAAGCACTTTAAATGTGTTGTTCTAGCATCTTCTAGCTTGACCATTTCAGAAAAGAACTCGGTGACATTCTTATCTCAGTCACTCCCCTCTATCCCATCACTACTCCTGCACCGCTCTCAGAAAGTCCTCTCGTTCTTTTTCAGCATTTTGGTTATTACAAATTTTGAGGTGGCTCTCTTTGGGTTTATCCTTTTTAGTGATTTCTGAGCTGCTTTGATCTGTGGGTTGATATTTGTATTAATTCTCAGGTGGGGGAAAACGTGGCTGTTCTTTCTTCAGATTTTTTTTTTCTTGCTTCCCTTCATTTCCTGGAACCCTAATTACAAGTATTACAGACTTGTTGCTGTGGTTCTGTCAGTCACGGAGGCCCTGGGTTTCCCTACCTTCTCTTGTGTTTCAGTTTGGATGTTTCAGGGTGCATGTCTTTGCATTTACATCTTTCTCTACAGTGTGTCTAATCTGCAGTTAAGCCCATCCAGTTAATTTTTCATTTCTGATTTAGTTTCCCCATCTTTGTCCTAATAGTGTTTGTTTAAATTCTTGAACATATTTATGATGGTTGTTTTAAGCTGTTTCTTCTAATGTCATCCCCCTATCATGTTGGGAACCATTTCTACGAATTAGTTTTTTTCTGGTGATGGTCACATTTTCCTGCTTCTTTGCATGTTTAATCATTGTTCATCAACTCTTAGATGGTTAAGTTCAGAACTTTTGTTATCTGGGTTTTGTTGCCCTGCTTTAAGGAGCTGAAGCTTGCCCTGGAAGGCATTTAAATGGCAGGTCAACTTGATCCTTTTGAGGATTCTTTTTAAGCTTTGATAGGGCCGGTCTTGAGTAGTCTTTTACCCTGGGGACTGGGAAGCCCTGCTATAAACACATGGCCTCTCCTTGTCCCTGCCAAACGTGCCGTGGGCTCCCAAGGTCTCTGCTCCGCCGAGTAGACGAGGCGGTGCCCCAGCCCCGTGCGAGTGGTGGCTGTCTTCATTATGGCCTTTCGGACCCTCACGCCACATGCGTGCAACTGTTCCCTGTTCTGGCAGTTGGAGACTCAGGTTCCCTCCCCATTTCTAAGAGCTCTTCCTCTGTAGCTCCCGCCTGTCTGGGTCTGGCCTCCAGATTTCCTGCCCCTCCGCCTCCTCTGATCAGTAAGACTGCCGGGCTGGTGTAGCCTGTCCCTTCCTGCACCAGCATGGTGTTTGGCCAGTGGCAGATGGGTATTTGGTTGAGGTAAATTCATCTAACAAATGCGTGCAATGTGAACGTTGCACAGAGTGGACTCAAGGCAGACGGTAGTTGTATCCTCTCCCATGTGGGTGTGCTTTCCAGACAGCTGTTCAAAGTTTCTAGCACCCCCGGCCAGGATAGGTGGCCTTTATGGCCTACAAGTCTCCTCTGTAGGACCCAGGCCTCCTCTGTCTTACTTCGCCATGATCAGTTCCTAGTCCTCGTGCTCCAGCCTTCCCACCTGTCGCTGTGAAGATGGGACTGGTGAGGAGGAGCAAGTCGTATGTGCCACATCCATCCCTATCCCGCTGTGCAGGCTTCAGTCGTGGGACTGCTCACTTGCCAGGGATGCAGATGCATGTCTTATACTGACAAGAGGAGGGGGGTTACCAAGTTAGCGATCGAGGTGAGAGGTGAGGGCCTAGAAGCAGCCGGGGGCTGGCCCCTGTAGCACCTCGTGACTGAGGAATGGTTCGAGGGGGTGTGATGGGGCTTTAGGCCTTCGGCAGAGCCCTCCTCTGAGGGACGAGCAGGCCCTTGTGGTCAAGAATGGAAGCTGGGAGAGCCATGCGGAAGCCCTGCTAGGTAGGGTGTGGACTAGAGACCATGGTGGGGGGCGGGGCCGAGAGACCTGGGAGATTGGGGGAGCCTGTGGCGGTGTGGAGAGGGGCCTCCGCAGGCCACCCGGCTCCTGCCTCCCACATCAGGGGAGGCCTTGAGAAAGAGCAGCCCTGGGGCACAGCCCGCGGGCCCAGTTTGCACCTGTCGAGTTGGAGATGTCACAGGGCTCCCATGGGCCGTGTTGAGCAGGCAGTTGAATGTATGAGTTTGGATCCCGAGGGAGAAGCCACACCTGGAGATAAAATGTGGATTCCAGCCCAGAGCCCAGTGTGTTTGCAGAAATGGGTCCTTCCGGGGCCTCTTGTGTGGATCAGTTAATCAAGCGTCTGCCTTTGCGTCAGGTCATGATGCCAGGGTGCTGGGATCAAGTCCCACGTGCAGCTCCCTGCTCAGCGGGGCCTGCTTCTCCCGCTCCCGCTGCCCGCCTCTCTGTCCACTTATACTCTTCATCTCTCTGTCCAATAAATGAATAAAATCTTTGGGGGAAAAACCCAAAAACAATGGGTCCTTCAGGGCAGCCCAGGGCCCAGGGCGTGTGGACTGTGTTCAGGAGCGTGTGCTCCCTTTCCTGCCCAGTGCCCAGAGCCGTGGCCCTCCAGCGACATTTGTCTGGGCGCCTTGTCGGGCTGCGGAGGCCACGCGACTAGGACCCATCCCTCTGCCAGCTGCTCCCCTCTGCTGCCCATCCGAGGCCCGTAATGGCACCTGCAGCTCCTCTGGACTCTGGTTCTCCTTTCTTCACAGCATCAGGGACAGGGCTGTCTCACGAGCACCTGTCGTCATTCGCCCTGCGTCAGACTTCCCCACAAAGTCAGGGCTGGCGGGGCTGTGGGGAGCCAGAACGCCCGCTCTGTGACCGGTGGCAGCGTGCCCCCTCTGGCTGCGAGCCCTGGTGGTCGTGACGGCAGCTGTCACTGTCGTCGGGACGTGGGGACATTGTGAACAGGGCCCTGCCCCGGAGCCTTCAGTGTCTAAGCAGAGTTGCTCGCGGCGAAGAGCCCCGGGCGCCGCGTGTATCGCTTGCCCCGTGCGTGACTGGCTGCCCACCCTTCCTCTCCTTCCCAGGTGAGCCCCCGGACAGCGCGATGCCGAGGTCCTGTCGGGCACAGAGACTGCAGTCCTGCACGCCCGCGGGGAGGTGAGGCGTCGGCGCACCCTTTGATTCTACATCACTCTGAGAAGGACCCTGCTCGTCTCTCAGAGCGTTCTCAAGCGCGTGTGTGGTGACCCCCAGCCCGGCCCCACGCGGCTTGAGCCCCAGTTGGTCTGTCTGGCGCTTACGTCCGCCGCTGGTGTAACCTGCCGACTCTCAGGCCTGACCTCGTGGCGGAAACGTCCACCCCCACGGGCGTTAAAAGGGGGTTGTCATTTGTGCCACGGGCGAAAACCTGCAGTGCGGTGTCGTTATTCAGACTTGGTTTTGAATCCTGGCTCTGCTGTCCCTGGTCTGTGACCTAACGCAAGTTCCTGGAAATTCCTGACCTTGTTTTTCCCAGCGGTGCAGAGGGAACGGGGCACACTCAGCACAGCGGGTACCGCTGACAGTGGGAACACGCACACACGTACGTGAGGCCTGGGCCGCTGCCTGTCCTTCCCCTGCCACCTTTACTGCCACCTGCTGGGGTCAGAGGGCCCTTTCTGACAGCCTGGCCCAGCCCTGCTCCACTCTGTGCACGTCCACTGGGAGCAGAGGCAGGCATGAGGACGCTCCCCCCGGGTGGGCCTTTCCAGGGCCTGCAGGGCAGCCAGGATGGGGGTGCTGCTTTGCACATGGGGGGGGCTGGGTGGGGCTGGGCTAGGGTGGGAGGACAAGCGATGGCTCAGACACCAGAGCAGGGGGCCCTGATGCTGGCTCTGCCACACCCCACTGCCCCATCGGTGAGTCTTGCCGTGACCCTAGCCTTTCATGTATTTGAGTGTGAACTTGGGAGGCGCTTCATGGGTTGGACCGGTGCTTCCCCTTACAGCACGAGCCAGGCTGTGGGTCTTTCTCTTCACACCCGTAGCCAGGCGGCCACAGCTGCCTTACTTTACCCCCGCCCCTCAGCCCTCCACCTGTGCAGTGGGACTTTGCTGCCTCCCAGGGTTACTCTGAAGATGATATTCGTTTGCATTTTCATCTGTTCCCACTGGAGTTCAACAGTAAGGGGAGTAAGGAAGGCAGGGGTCCCAGAACTGTGCAGGGAGCAGCTGCTTGACCTGAGAGCGCCCACCCTCCTGTCTTTCCCCTGGAGCTGTGCGGTTTTCCAGTTAATGTTAATTGAAGTTTGTTTTCAGACTCTTTTCAAAGCACATAAAGGTTGTCCTTGATGGGTGCTCTGTCACCGCAGGCCTCGCGCAGGCCACATGTTGGTAGGACAGCCTCGACTTGTTCCTTTTAAAATAGCAGCCGCTCCACACAGATGGGTGGATTCGCTGGCCCTCGAAGCCGCGTGTATTGCCAAGGTTGGAAGGAGGGTGTGTGAGAAATCAGCAGCAGGTGCGGCCATGTACTCATGTGTGCTCACATGTGATTCAGGTGCTCTTACATGGACTCCCTCGTGAGCCCCGGCCGGGGCCCGCTGTGGGTCTGCGTTTCCTTCTGGAAGACCTGCCCCATCAGGTGACCTTTAGCTGTCCTCTGCCGCCCCCCCATGCAGTGCATCTGCAGGGCACCACCAGGAAGGTGCCACACGTCTGGTCAGACCCTGCGAGCAGTGCAGAGAGGCCACTCATCGAGGAACCAGAAGCCCACAGCGGGGCCTCCCAAGGGACTTGGGGCAGCTCTCCGTTCCCAGAGCAGAACTCCGGCAGGCTTCGTGGGCTTGAATCCTTTGTCTTTTATGTTGAAATCATAAGAATTTTTACTGCATTAACATATTGTCATGGATTTGGGGGGGGCGGGGTCCCAAGGCTGAAGGCTCCAATTTCATTTGTCCATAGCACTCCTGCTAGGCGCTCATCAGCGGGGGCCCCACAGGGCTGTGTGAGCAGCATGAGGACCCCCTTGAGTGCGAAGCCGCTGTCGGCCCTGCCCACACCCACCAGCCGTCGGCTCTCTGGCCTTCCACGGATGACCCCTAAAACCTTGCCCAGAGCTCTGGCTTCGCCTCTGTGTGTGTCCGCTCGGCGGCTTTCTTCTGAGCCCCGGAAAAAGTCTTCGGTGAGGTAAGAAGTAAAGGCTGCAGTAAGTTTGTCTCTGACTCTTAAGACCCCACGTGATTCTTGCCCTGGAAAGGCCGCCTGGTCCGGTGGGTGAGTCACTTGTTGGGAACCAGCCCGGCTGAGGCTCATCACATCTGCTCAGCGACGGCCACAGGAGCCTATCAGCGGCCCTCTGAAGCGAGGGAGGGCACCTGTTTCTTCGGCCGTCCTAGTCCCCACTGAGCATCCTATCCCAGTTGGGCTGCTGGCCTGGGCAGGGAGGGAGAGCGGTCCCGTGTCTCTGTGGGCCATGGCCTCTCCCTGGGGGGAGCCCTTTGGATAGAAGACTCTGTAAGGTATGCTCAGATCCAGAGCTCCGGGGTCTCGTGGGGTCGTTGTGACTGGGTCCCCAGGAGAGTCCCGTGGTCTGGCTGCTGGGGTCTTGGTCAGGGGTGACCACACTGAGGCCTTCTGAGAAGCAGACTCTGGATTCGCTAGAGCATCCGTTATACCCACCTCTCCTCTACGCCCCCATCACTCTGCTCCGGCCACGATGCCCCCGCCGCTCCCTGCACTGGCCGTCCTCCGCCTGGAATGCCCTGCCCCTCCACGATTGAAGTCCATGTTCAGGGGCCAACCTCAGCGGCCTTTCCGGTCACTCTTTTCCATTTTCCTGCTTGGTTGCCTTCAGAGCATTTGTTTCCTCGCTGGTGAACACGGAGTATGAGTCTGCCACTCACCAGGTTCCCCGGGAAAGGGGTGACACAGGCCCACGTCGACAGCAGCCTGGCGAGCTGTTAGAGCCGAAAGGGCCTCGGAGACCATTCAGTCCTTTTATTATTATTCACAAGCAAGCTTACTGCTGGAAAGGGCCTTGCGCACGCACAGCTGCCGGGGATGCAGGTGCCCACGTGGCGCACCTCCCCCAAACTAGACCCCGCCCCACAAGCTGACCTGCCCTGAAACCCGCTCCTAAGATTTTCTCTTTCTGTGTCTGGCAGAGCTGCAGCAATGAGGGAGAGCAGCAAGGCCGCCTCTGGGCGCGAGGACTCGTTGCCTGACTGGCCTCTATCCCCTCCGGCGGCGGTGCCGCAGGCACTTCACTTTTCTCCAGAAGAGAGGGACTTGGCTTTTGCAGAAAGCACCAGCACAGAAGTGGCGCCGGATACGGCCCCGCCACCTGGGGACGCGGCCACTGCTGAGGTAGTGTGTCACCCCGGGCGGCCGGGCCGACTCAGCACCGCGGTCCCTGGAGCCACTCTCTAGGACTTGATCCATCGTCTGGGGCCTCCAGTGGCCAGTCGTGCCAGAGAGAGGGAGGGAGCGCCTCAGCCTCTAGCGGGCATGGAAGCCACACCCCGCCCCGCGCTGGACCAGAAAGGGCCAGGGCTGGGAGGACAGGAAGCAGGGCAGCCGCAGGGGGGTCAGTGGGAGCTCCAGCGTGGGCTGTTGGCCAGGGGCAGTGGATGGCGGTGGGGCTGTAGGGGGGGTGGCCAGAGAGGCAAAAACTCAGCCTGTGCACACATAGCTGTCCCCCTGAAGGCCCCTCCTCCCTGGGTCTCCTATGCTTTCTCAACAGGGTTGATGTAAAGATGCTAGAAGTGCCTTTAAGTCTTGTGTTGTCATCCAGGCTCTTCTCGTGGATCTGAGACTGGACCAGCTGACCATCACCCCGAAAGCTGAAAGCACGGTCCTCATCGACGTCCCTCTCATTGACTTCTGCAATAGTCCAGAAGCGCGTGTGGCTCCGGGATCTGACAGCAGACCTCTGATCGACCTGCTGGTAAACACTCCAGACATGAACAGGAACATTGCATCCAAGGCCCCCCAGGAGGTGGGACAGGTGAGGAGCAGTAGGGGGCTCCATGGTGGCCTTGCCTCGGGTGGTCTCCATTCTGGGTCTGTTGCTCATCCCGGGTGCCTAACGGTGACCCTCGACAGTGGCCTGTGAGGTTTCTAAAGTGACGTGGCTTGGGGCACACTCCACTGGTGGCACGAAGTCCTGCTACAGGACCCTCCCTGGGCTGTAGGCCGGCAGGGGTCACATCGCCACCCCTGCAGCCCCCCGGCTTCTCTGCCCATGCGCCTGAGCCAGGCTGCCGGCCACTTGGCGGCGCTGAGCCACGGCAGAGGGCCCGAGGGCAACCAGGCCTTCAGGGAGCCGACAGGCTGCGAGGGGCCACGCGGCTCACCTCCTGTCACTCCTCTCCTGCAGCTGATAGACCTGGCTTCTCCACTCATCCAGCTGAGTCCCGAGGCTGACAAGGAAAATGTGGGCTCTCCGCTTCTCAAGTTCTGAGAATACAGTGCTGGCATTTCACTCTTTCTAAAAGAACCGTCATCCAAAGGTGGTTTTCAATCCTTAGAAATAAGTCTTCGGAGGAGTTGTATTGCGGGGGAACCAACCTTCAGGAGAGGTCCTATGCCTGGACAGGGTGCTGCGGGACGGGGGTGTTTGGAGCTCCCGCGGTCACCGCTGCCCCAAGCACTGGGCTGGCCACAGAGTTGCAGTTGCTCTCGATAAGGAATTCTGTTTTGGATCTTTTGTATGTAAAATAGCAAGTGACTATTTTTAAAATTAAGTTTGTATGAAAAGTTTAATATTCTAGATTTAAATTGTAAAATAAATGAAAATTATTAAAACACAGCTTGGTTTTTAAGGTTATCTTGATCTTCAAACATGTGTGACCACTTTATTACTATCAGATTTTAGTTATCCAAACATTGTGGTTTTTTTTAAAGATTTTATTTATTTGTCAGAGAGAGAACACAAGTAGGGGGACCAGCAGGCAGAGGGAGAAGCAGCCTCCCACTGAGCAGAGAGAACCCGATGCGGGACTCGATCCCAGGACCCTGAGATCACAATCCGAGCCAAAAGTAGACACTCAACCTACGAAGCCACCCAAGCGCCCCCAGGTTATCCAAACTTGGTTTCTACAAGTGATTTTCAAAATTGAATATGAAGAAACATTGTTTTAAATGCAGACCCAGGCCCCACTGCCCAGGTCTGGGGCAGGCCTAGAATCTGCACTAGCAGCCCACACTCGGGCCACACCTGGAGAAGAGGCTGCTCCGTGGAGGGAGAGGTGTGGGAGCTGCACCCGTCTGGGCACAGCGATGTTTATGTGCCCTCATGCGCTCAAAGCAGAAGTCCTTCTGAGCTGAGGGCCACCGGAAAGTTTATTGCCTGCCTGAAGCCATTGTAATTCTGTATTTTCTAAAAACTAGCTGGCTTGGAAGCCGCCGAGCTGTATGGATACCTCATTCTTTGTGAAAATTTCTCAGTCCTAGATCAGACTGCAGTCACACGGCCTGCTTTTTGGGCTCCTGTCTGGTGTTTTCTGGCCAAGACCAGGGAGCCTCGGTCCCAGAGCGCCGATGGGAGCAAGCTGGGGGCCGTGCTTCGAGCCTTCTCTGGTTAACGCCTCAAATGGAGAGGTCACTCCTGTGCTGCCTGGAAAAGGCCCGCGTGCCCTGCACCTGCAGAGTGCTGACCTGGAGTTGTGAGCTCAACTCAGACTTGGAGGTGGGGCGCCTTGCTCTGGGTACACTCCCCGGCCGGCGGAGCAGAGAACCGACCCAAATCCCAGCCGTCCACTCCTCCCTTGGCTTCATTCCTGCAGGCAGCAAGAATGCTAGGCTCCCACATGCATGCAAGCGTCCTCTGACGTCTGGTGTGGCCCCTCAGCTCCCAGGGGAAAACCCAAAACCTGGAATTGAATTGATTCGTTGACATGTTATTTACGCTATATTTAAAAATATATATATATTTATTTATTTGAGGGAGAGAATGAGAGAGCGAGCATGAAAGGGGAAGGTCGGAGAGAGAAGCAGGACCCCCCCCACTGAGCAGGGAGCCTGATGTGGGACTCCAGGATCATGACCTGAGCCAAAGGCAGTTACTCAACCAACTGAGCCACCCAGGCGCCCACGTTTTATTTACTTTTAAGTAACCTCCACACCCAACGTGGGGCTGGAACTCATGACCCTGAGACCAAAAAACGCATGCTCTTCTACTGAGCCAGGCAGGTGCATTGCTCCCAGGGATGCAGTAGGGAGCAAAGCTCAGGCCTCCCCTCGTGCTTTTTGGGGGCTTTGCATTGGGTGGGAGGGAGGGGCATTAAACTCTTAGCTAATATACGATCATTAAGTGGGGCTCTGGCTATCCCGTCCAAATGGAGGGGATGAGCTGGGCCTTGGGCCTTGGCCAGGCTCTTCTTGGGGCCCAGGGGCATCACCTAATCCACAAGGGCCCCCAGGCAGTATAGAAGTAATAGGATTTTAGTTCTATTAAAAAGACAGTCGGTAATGTGGCAGGATACAAAATCAACACACAGAAATCAGTTGCATTCTTATACACTAACAATGAAAATATAGAAAGGGAACTCAGAGAATCGATTCCGTTTACTATAGCACCAAAAACCATAAGATACTTAGGAGTAAACCTAACCAAAGAAGTCAAGGATCTGTACTCGAGGAACTACAGAACACTCATGAAAGAAATTGAAGAAGACACAAAAAGATGGAAGACGATTCCATGCTCATGGATCAGAAGAATAAACATTGTCAAAACGTCTATACTGCCCAGAGCAATCTACACTTTCAATGCCATTCCGATCAAAATTCCACCAACGTTCTTCAAAGCGTTGGAACAAACAATCCTAAAATTTATATGGAACCAAAAAAGACCCCGAATCGCTAAGGAATTGCTGAAGAAGAAAAACAAAGCTGGGGGCGTCTCATTACCTGACTTCAGGCTTTATTACAAAGCTGTGATGACCAAGACAGCATGGTACTGGCACAAAAACAGAGAAATAGACCAATGGAACAGAGTAGAGAGTCCAGATATGGACCCACAAATCTATGGTCCAATCATCTTTGACAAAGCAGGAAAAAATATCCAGTGGAAAAAAGACAGTCTCTTCAATAAATGGTGCTGGGAAAATTCGACAGCTACATATAGAAGAATGAAACTAGACCATTCTCTTACACCACACACAAAGGCAAACTCGAAATGGATGAAAGACCTCAATGTGAGGCAGGAATCCAGCAAAATCCTGGAAAAGAACATAGGCAGTAACCTCTTTGACATCGGCCACAGCAACTTCTTTCAAGACACGTCTCCAAAGGCAAAGGAGACAAAAGCGAAAATGAACTTCTGGGACTTCGTCAAAATAAAAAGCTTCTGTACAGCAAAGGAAACAGTCAACAAAACAAAGAGGCAACCCACAGAATGGGGGAAGATATTTGCAAATAACACTACAGACAAAGGGCTGGTATCCAAGATCTATAAAGAACTACTCAAACTCAGCATCCAAAAAGAAGATGAACACATCAAAAAATGGGCAGGAGACATGAAGAGGCACTTCTCCATATAAGATATACAAATGGCTAACAGACACATGAAAAAATGTTCATCATCACTAGCTATCAGGGAAATTCAAAACAGAACCACACTGAGATACCACCTTACACTGGTCAGAATGGCCAAAATTAACAAGTCAGGAAACAACAAGTGTTGGAGAGGCTGCGGAGAGAGGGGAACCCTCTTACACTGTTGGTGGGAATGCAAGTTGGTGCAGCTGCTTTGGAAAACAGTGTGGCGATTCCTTAAAAAATTAAAAATAGAGCTACCCTATGACCCTGACTAGGCATTTACCCCAAAGATACAGATGTAGTGAAAAGAAGGGCCATATGCACCCCAATGTTCATCGCAGCAATGGCCACAGTCGCCAAACTGGAAAGAGCCAAGGTGCCCTTCAACAGATGAATGCATAAAGAAGATGTGGTCCATATATATAATGGAATACTATGCCTCCATCAGAAAGGACGAATATCCAACTTTTGTAGCAACATGGGCTGGATTGGAAGAGATTATGCTGAGTGAAATAAGCCAAGTAGAGAAAGTCAAGTATCACATGGTTTCACATACTTGTGGTGCATAAGGGGTAATATAGAGGACAGTAGGAGAAGGAAAGGAAACGGG
>PITA01026077.1:0-11402 GCA_004023965.1 Spilogale gracilis
GTTTTCCCTTCTGTAAGATGGGGGATAATAAAGTACCTACTTCATCAGGTTGTCAGAATTGAATGAATTCATTTATACCTAGTAGTTATAACAGTGCTTGACAATGGTAACTAGTGATAGCTATGTCCTTACTATTATAGCTTTTGTTATTTTTACTAGTAGCATTATCTTGTCCCCAACCTACTTCAGTGTAATTTCCTAGAACACCCTTTCTCAAAATAAGCTCCTGTGATACTGAATTATTTGGATCTCAGAATATTCTTATTCTCCCAAGCCTCTCTACTTGTCCTCTGCAGTTCTGGTTAAATGCAGTGACCCATTTTATAAGAACTAACAGACTTGCCAAGTTGCTAATCTTTTAAAGAATCTCTTTAATGTACCCTCATCTGAGAGGCATTTATAGATTTCCTTAGATAAGCGTAGTATATCCTTCTCCCAGACTTCTATCTCATTCTGCAAATTCCTAGATTATATCGTCTTGCTCTTTGTGGTATCTATTTTTGTTTTACTTCTGGACAACAAATATCTTTAAAGAAGGGCAATTTTGTCCATATCTACCAGTCTCTGACATCATCTTCATCATCATCACCTGTCATGGTCACAGAAAACACAAATGTTTATTGTGTTTTTTCAGGTAAGATATTCATTGTTCTCAAAACCTTACATATACTACACGAATAGGGCCTTATTGGTTCCTGGAAGAATTAAATTATCCCCATGTTAAAGCATGTGGAATGGAGATACAGAAATGTTCAGAAACTTGCTCAAGGTCATGCAACTAAGAATGACAGAACTATGATCTTTAACTCCAGAGCCCAACTCCTTAATGATATACAGAATAAACACTCAAACATTTTGTGAATAAATGTATGATTCCTAAGGTAACTTGTATCCTGATACAGTACATTTTCAAGAAGTTTTGAAACAATTCCTAGGTCATGCACTAAGCTATGTGCTAGGAGGTCAGGAAAAGAACTACTATGTAAGTAAGAGGTCTCAAGCACTTCACAATTTGGCTAAGAAAAAAAAATGGCAAGGCGTCCGGGTAGCTCAGTCGTTAAGTGTCTGCCTTTGGCTCAGGTCATGTTCCTGGAGTCCCGGGATCAAGTCCCACATGGGAGTCCCTGCTTGGCGGGAAGCCTGCTTCTCTCTCCCTTGCTCCTCCTGCTTGTGTTTCCTCTCTAGCTGGATTTCTCTGTCAAATAAATAAATAAAATTTCAAAAAAAAGAAAAGAAAAAAATGACAGCACATATGAAAAACTATATGATGTGAATATGCACTTAAATGGGTTGTAGTGAAATTTAGAAAGTCTGGAGAGAAATGTTACTATGAGGTTTTAAAGAGCCACCAAATGGGTTATATTCTACTTTAAAGTCAGTTCCTGAATTATAATATGAAAAGGCAGTGCTCTTGAGTCATTGTGAGTCTAACAGGCAAACCATTCATTGAAACAATTATAAAACCCTTATTAATCTCCTAGAGCAGAATATCAGGGATATTTTGAGTTTGGGAAACCCCAAGGGAAAAGTGAATATAGGGTCATTGTCTTTGAAACATTATTCTAAAATATAGAAATATGAACATATAACTCACTTGTGATTGAAATTTGAATACTTACCTTTATTTGTGATCTGTTGTGTGGTTTATTACACATTATTTCAATGTCATATGGAGAAACTGTAAATCATGATCATAAGTCCTTTGCCATGTAACTAAGCATTTGTATAACAGTTATTTCTCTTACCAACAAAATTATCAAAAGAAAAACAAATTAGAGATCTAGAAAACCTAGCTAGAAGAGACCAAGGAGTTTCTTTAAAAAAAAAAAATGCTCACACAGGGAGGTCCAAAACTATCTGGAGATCAACCAATTAATAGATGTATATTGCGTGTAAACTTTATGCAAATCACTGTCAAGGAGATTCCCCCCCCCCAAAAAATGTGCTAATGCAAATAATTAGCTGGAAATGCTGAGATAAAAAAAGGAAGCCCCTACTTTCTGAGAAGTTTCATCCTATGCTTTTATTAACACTGGGGATGTGAATAGTGAATTATAAATGCCCTAAATTCTGTGTTTGTGTTAAATCTAATTCAGAATTAAATAGGACACCTTTTCCCTACACTAAAAAAATAAGTTAAAAACTCACAACCTTATCCTGATAAACTAATTTATACATATTTATATGATGTTTTCTAAAATTACCAGACCACCAAATTACTCTCTTTATTAAACCTGAAGTAGCTCAGTATCTTATTCAGGTCAAGGTTTCTGATAACAAAATAGACCTCTGATTTAACCTTACTCTATTGAGAAAGCTCACTTCTGTTTGTGTGTGAGTGTGTGTGTGTGTGTGTGTGTGTGTGTGTGTGTGTGCATTTAAAATCTTTTCTATCACCTGGCTGATGTATTATCTCCACCTATTCAATTATTCTAAAAATTCAGCTATAAGTAGTTGACTAGATGAATAGCTTGGAGTTCTTATTGATGAATTTAACATTGTCATTAAAATAAAATATACCTGAACACTCACCTTGCTGCATTGTTCTTTCATGGGTAAAAGTAGCAACATACATATTCATGAGTTTTCCAAACTAAAGAAAGTGTTCTCATTTTGAGGCAATTACAGATTTAAGCCATCCCCCCCTATAAGTTCTAGGAATAAATCAATGGTGAATGAAGGATTGAACATAAAAATAGAAAAAGGTTTATATTTTTTCATTTTTTCATTTCTGTATTTTCTATTTATTTATTTATTTTTAAGATTTTTATTTATTTGACAGAGAGAAACACAGCTGGAGAGGGACCACAAGCAGGGGGAATGAGAGAGAGAGAAGCAGGCTCCCCACTGAGCAGGGAGCCCAATGCAGGGCTTGATCACAGGTCTCTGGGATCATGACCTGAGCCGAAGGCAGTCACCTAACCAACTGAGCCACCCAGGCACCACCTGTGTTTTCTATTTAAGATTGAATTCATTGGTGTAACTCTTTCACAGAGATTAGTAGATAAAAAAATAACAAAGAAGATAAAAATAAAGCACTGAAAAAGATAAAAACCATAAGAAAAATAGATTTAAAAAAATGACACTGAGAAGGAGAATATGAGTGGCCAGAGGGTGGAGACCCAAATACTATGATTGGTTCTGCAACCAGCAGTAAGTATAATCTTGAGTTGGTTATAAAGTGACTCTGAACTGGTTTTATTCAGTTTTAAAAGAGTTGTACTAGAGGTGTTTAATGACACTCCCTGGCCTCAAAATTGATTACTATTTTATTCTGAATGTAGGATGAAAGACAAGGATATATGATAACCAAACAAACAAACAAACAAAAAAGAGAACAAATGAATGACAATTTAGCAAAATAATTCAATCATGGGAAAAATTATGATAAATTGGGCAAACTAGGGGAAGATTTTTACCTAGCTCTTTTTACATTTGCTTTCTTATACTTAATGCTAATCATTTCAACATTATTGTTATTTTTTCTTTTGTAAAATGGTAACAACTCTAGGAAAATAATAATGTCAGAAACAAAATAAACATAGGAATATCTGTCAATTAAAGGATGACCAGAGAAAAAATTAGTTTGTGTTTGCACCCCACTTTAAATTATTAGCTCTGCAAATAAACATACTCTAAGGGGAAATAAGCAAATCTAAAAAAAGAAAGAAAATCTAAAAAAAAATTCATCTCAAATAGATTTTGTTAGTGATTAGTTCTCTGGAAATCAATGTCCCAATTCTTCACTTTTTGAAAGACCTAGGGCTTTTGGTCCAAGGGTGTACCCCAATATTATCATTCAGAATAACTATTTAAATAAGCCTTTTCTCTCCATGAGAGAATAATTTCAAAATCCTTCAAATAATTTTTTTAAGATATATGTATTTATTTGTTTGACAGAAACACAGCAAAAGAGGGAACATGAGCAGAGGGAGTTGGAGAAGGAGAAGGAGGCCTCCCGTGGAGCAGGGAGCCTGATGTGGGATCATGACCCAAGCCAAAGGCAGACACCCAAAGAGTGAGCCACCCAGGCGTCCCCAAATCTTTTATTCTTCATTACCTTTCATATTTGCTGGTTATATCAATTAATGTAAATGTAGCATGACAGTGACTTTATCTTTATCTCTATTCCCAAAGTGTTACTGAAATGACAGAGCCATCACTCATAAAGATGACTCATTTAACTTAATAGCAAACTTTTATATACCAGGCATTCATCTAAGCACTTCGTTTCTACTGAATCATTTAATCCTCATACCATATAAAGTATGTGCTATTATCATACTGATTTATAGATGAGGAAACTGAGGCACAGAGGTTTTTATAACTTGCTTAATGTCAAAGAAAGTATAAATGGAGTCAAGACTAAAATCTATGTGGTCTGGCTCAAGAGATCTTGTTCATTAAACACTAACAGCATAGTGACCTAAATATGAAAGAAATAAGAAATTGTAGATATCAACTTTTTAAATGTGTCCAAAACTATGGAAAGATCAAAAGGAAGCTTGAGTGCCCAGCCTGGCCAAAGACAATATATAGATTGTCAAGATGAATTTAAGAGGACAATGGAAGGCAAGTGCTATTAAGTACCATTATAACAACCTTCAATTAAATAACTTCAAATATTTTAGGATTACATTATCTAAAAGAACTTTGCAAACATCAAGAGATTAATATAGAATGCTTCAAAATATATGGATGATTCTACCAATGTATGCCTGGAAATTACTAGAACACAAATGAATCACTGTATATAGTTATGCATTACCTAATTTAACCCTTCTGACAACCTGGGAATGCTAATAGTCTCCTTACCATCCCCAATTTTGTCACCATCTCTATATTACAAATTAAAAATTCCAAAAAAGCAACAAAAATGGAAGCACAAAGAAATGGGATAAATGGTCTCAACACACACAGTAATTAGGTGGTGAAACCTAGGCCTTCCCAGCTTCAGATCCAATATAGCCTGCCATCATGCTGTCTCTTGATTTATAGCACAGCTAGATGGGTTATCTAGAGGCATGTTGATCTGACCTCTAGACATCCCTGATGGCTGAGGGAAAACTGCTGATGGGGGATGGGGGGGAGGCTAGCAAGGAAAGCACGCCTGAATGCATAAATGATTAGCCCATCACGCTTGCAGCAAGTCTGTCCCTAACTGTCAACAGTAACCTGATAGATTTAGGAGAGGTCCTTGAGTCACCTGAGCATTCTTTGGAATTTCTATATGTAGAAGGTCTTCCTAAATGGAAAGATAAATCAGTGAAAACTTTAAGTTGCTGAGAAAAAAAATGTTTATGTAATAGAAAACAAACAATTTTATTATGAAATTATTTATTCTGGGGTGCCCATCAGTGAGTGGCTTAGTCATTTGAGTTTCTGACTCTTGATTTTGACTCACATCATGATTTCAGGGTCCTGGGATCAAGCCCCGCATGAAGCTCTGTGTTCAGCAAGGAGTGTGCTTCTCCCTCTCCCTCTCTCTCTCTCTCATAAGTAGAATCTTTAAAAAAAAAAAAAAAAATGATTATTCTAAACTAACCCAACATCTTTATAATACATGCAACAGGAAGGCAGAAGAGATAGAAATAATAATAAATGATAATAAACCTCTTATTTCTGAGACACCTATAGGCTCTTTCCCTCCTATAGTCATTGATTTTTTTTAAAAAAGAGAGTTTCTTCACTTCAAGTCATTTTGGAGGAAACCCCATTTATTCAATCACTCCTGGTCTCATGGAAGCAGGCCCTACGGCTTTTAAATGTTAGGTCCTGGTATGCTATCAAACTATTGTAACCTGCAAAGATTAATTTTGCACCAAAGATTATGCTAAAGTGGATACTCAGCAGCAACTAGAGAAATAGTCTTCTCTTTGAAGAGTTGAAGCCAAGTCCCCAGACTCTATTTGGAATAACTCGAATGCTTTATTCATAAAGTTGGCTTTCAAATTCCACAAAGGCTGCTTTTGTTTTCAGATCTTCAGGGAGTCTTGTAATTCCCAGTGTCAAGGGCACAACAGAATCTGTGATCTGCATGCAACTCAGCTCATCAGCATTAATTATTGTTCTGCCAAGCTTGTAAACGAATGTAATCAGAAGCCTTATGCAGAGGCCCCAGTGAGGATGCCACCTTTTTCTCTGCCTGCTCATTCCCTGTCTCCTTTCTCTCTCCCCTTAACTGTTGGCTTTCCATGCTTTGATTTCTCCTCTTATTTTTCACTTTCTCCCTGGGTGGGCCCATCTGCCTTCACAGTGTAAGCCAAAATTTCTATTATGAAGACTTCTAATTATACCTTTTCGGCCTCAGCCTTTTTCAGAAGCTCCACACCTGTATTTTTGACTGCCTACTAAATGCAACCCAAACCACCAATTCCAAAATGGGCTCGTGCTATTCCTCTACCTTCGAACCCATATTTGTTTTTCCCCAGGTGCTCCCACACTGAGCTGATGTCTCCACCGTCTGCAGAGCCAACGCCATAGAAAAAGAAAATGTCAGTTTCATCTCTGACTCATTTCTGTTATTCCAGTATTGTCTCACTGTAACCAGTCAGCCTTTGGATCACCTCAATCCCACCTTAGGACCTTCTATAGAACTGTTCCTACCTCTTTGTTGCTCAGCTGGATGATTCTCAGCCCCCATCAGTCTGACTGGAGGCTCTTAGCAAGTTTGTCTCCCTCCCACTCAGCAGTGTTATCTCTCTAAACATCACTCTGCTCCTGTTTTCTAAGTTTTTTTTTTTTTATGAATGTATTTACTTTCCTATGGCAAAATACACTTTGCAAAGTAAAGTCTGATGAAATAGATAAAAGTCAGCTTTGATTTATTTTACTCTTGACAGGTTAGTTACTTTTTAAAACCTAGCCTTGCTTCATGCTGCTCTCAAAGTAATGAAACTCATTAACCTGGTCTTCAAGGCAAAAAGCCATCACTCATATCCCAGATATCATCCTCTACCATTCTTGTCCATAAACATTACAATTTGGACACACTACTGGTGCCTTTAACAGTTCCTGGCACATAGTGAGCATTGAATGAATGCTTGTTGAATGGATGAACAAGCTGCTTACTGTAGCCCATCCTTGCAAAGCCCTTTATATGTTCCATGTTTACTTTCTACATGCTACTCTCTACTTGGAAAGCTCTTTCCATTCTTCTGGACCTGACTAATAATTGCTACCCTTTCTACAAAATCTAGCTGATATCTGACCCTTTGACTTATTAATTCAAGTGTTTATTAAGCACATACAAGGATCCTAGTGTATGGGACACAAGAATGAGTCTAGTGTGGAAGATGCATTAAAAGCAATTGTATACTTTCTATGGTTTTCCTACAAGTACACAATGTAGTTGCCCCCTCTTGTCTCTCTCCACAAAACCTGGTACATGAAGAACATTTTTTATATCACTCAGAACTATTAATTTCTGAAAATCTCCATATTACGGTCTGATGCACTTCGGGAATACATTCTACTACACAGGATTCCTCCTTTTATCTTCCTAATGAGCAAAGAGTAAGCGACCAATAAATGGTAGTCAGTTACAGTCTTGACAAATAATGGTTCAACATACAATTTTATGACTTTGGGATGGTGCAACAGTGATACACATTCAGAAGTTCAACTTTTGAATTTTGATATTTTCCCAGATTAGCAATATATGCGGTACAATACTCTTGTGATGCTGGGCAGTGATGGTGAGCCTCGGCTCTCAGGCACATGAGCACCAGGGGGAACTGACACATTTACAACCATCCTATACCCACAGCCATTCTGTTTTTCGTTTTCAGGCTTCAATAAATTTCATGATATAACAGCACTATTATCAACTCAGTTTTGTGTTAGATGACTTTGCCCAAGGCAGGCTAATGTAAATGTTAGGCAAAGCTAAGTTATGATGTTCAGCAGGCTAGGTATATTAAATGCACTTTTGACTCTGGATATTTTCAACTTGCAATGGGTTTACTGGGACATAACCCCACTGGAAGGAAAGGGAAATCTGTATATAATTATGCTGAAGATACAATATAGAATAAGCCTGTTTGTGATCAGATTGGCAGTTTGAAATTCAGACTATCTGACCTATGCAATTAAGATCTGGAGCTGATCAATTAACTTTCCTGGCCTCATTAATATCTTTGTAAATCAGGAGGGACAACACCTACTTCATGAAGTTCTTCAAAGTATCAAGTGATGAAAAAAGATTGACTATGAAAGATCAACTATGCTTATCTGCTATATGCCTGATTTATGAATAAAGCAATATATCTTGGTAATGAAAGTTCAATAGATGGGCTAAGTAGAAGAAAGTAGGTAAGAATGAACAACTGAGGTCAGTATTCCCTAAATTAAGAAACTCTGAGGGCAGCAGTTGAAAAGATATACAGAACAGATAAACTGTTTTAGTCAAACTGCAAAAGGAATTTCAATAGTTTCTTCCCTAAAAGGACCAAGAAAGCGATATCTGTGTGCTTATGTGATATTGTACATTTATATGATTTTGTTAAAATTTACTACAAAAAAGTTACCTCAAAAGTTATATCTCAAAGTATAATTTTAGTTATTTTAAACAAATCTATTTGTTGTTGAAGTCTTGCTTTTAAAAACATTGAAAGATATAGATGCCCGGTTTACAGAAAGCAGAAAAAATAAATCAATATTCTGGGGCTCTGAAAGCACAAAACCAGGTAGAAACCTCCCTATCCCCCTCCCAGTGATCTGCTTCAACACTGCTCATTTCTGTCTTCACATTTACTCTGTTGCTTTCTTGATTCTTCTTGGATTCCTTTTGCAGATATTTACCTGATGACTGATGGAGTGTAAAGGAAGAAGGTCTTCATCAGGTCAGAACACCAGCACTGAAAGTTTTGCAAGCAACAGACTTCATAATGGCATTTTTCTGTGCAGATGCCAGAGAGCAAAGAACACGGCTCTCTAGGATAGTTTTTCATGTTTGTTTTAACACAAAATGAACTCCTCTTCACATATGAACTCTGTGAAGATTGACTGACATTAAACTCTTCAATATTCCCCAAACATATTTTCACCACTAGGTAAGTTTATAGGACAGAGTTCAGCCTCAGTCGATTACCTCCAATGCCCATGGTTCTTATTTGCTAGGTCTCTTTTTCCTGTCATCCTTTTAAAGTTACCTCCCTGTCCTCTTGACCTGATAAAGCTAAGAATGATTAGCAAATTTCCCAAACCAAGCTGTTTATTGAAGCACAGAGCAATCTTATAAAATCCTACAAAATTTCAGTGTAAAACTGTGATGAGGAACCATAAGAAACTAAGGAAACTACACCAAAATAAATAGGGTAAAAAAATTAGATACTTTTGAATGACTATTAGTTACAAGATACTATGCATAATATTTTATAAATGTGCACTTTAATTCTATTATATTAATTTTAATATAATTGGAAGAATTTAATTCTTCCATGCAATACCTTGGGGAAATTGTGAGGAAGGCTAAGCTTAATTTGTTCATGATCAAATATGCTAAGATGCTGATATAGGATTTGAACCCATATCTATTCAAATCTAAAATATATATACTTTTTCCACAATAGTTTGCCACCCACAGAGCATACTATTGTTGAGCTCTAAGAGCGCCATGAATTTATAACAAAATAAACTGGAATTTTTGTTTTAAAGAGAAAGTTTAAAATGTGAAGTTTTTTTTTTTTCTATTTTAAAAATTGAATCACGCCCTAGTGAGTCAATTTACAATTTTCCTTGGTTCATGATTTTATAAATAAACATGACATTGTTTTTGGCAGTGTGTCAATCTGACTTGTTTTCACAGGAGAAAATGAATGAAGTCATGGAGTAGCTTTTCTGGCCAGGTCATAATAATATAATTTATAGCATATTAGCCTTTTCAGATCATATTGATTTTTCATGCTGAGGGGCTTCTAAAACCACAAAAGAAGCTAATTCTGTGCTAAGGAACAATGATATCAAATTAAAAGTTAAAACATGTGCCAATTTAAATATCAAGTTGATATCACAAAATAAACATTTGCTGCCTCTTACAAACATTAGATTCACCCATGACTAGAGTCATACATGATGAAAGAAACTAAAAAATAAAGATGAAAACCAAAAGTAATTTATTTGCTGGGGCCAAAAATAAGAGCCCTCACCGAATACTGAGCTTGAAGGTTACCAGTAGGAGAAAAAAAGAATCACCTGAAATAATTCAAAAAGAAGTTGGTTATATGAAATGATGGAAAGAAAAATGAAAGCCAAGATTCAAGAAATACTTACAAATTATCTGTCCTTTTGACTATGAAAAATTTTCTTCACAGAATTTCAATGCTGAGTCCCATATATGGATCTTTGTTCATCACTTTATTTTTTTATAAAGACTTATCTTTATTTGTTTGTTTGTGAAAGAGAGAGAGAAAGAAAATAGGAGAGGGAGCAGACTGCCTGCTGAGCAGGGAGCCTGATGTGGGGCTCAATCCCAGGACTCTTAGATCATGACCTGAGCCAAAGGCAGATGCTTAGCTGTCCAAGCCACCCAGGTGCCCCTTGTTCATCACTTTAAATTGTATTTGAGAAGTGCTAAAGTTCTTATAAGGTAAGGTTTGGGAGTAAAAACTTCTCAGTATCAATCTCTGATTCCCTCAACCCAGACCCTTTTAAAGCAAAACATATTTGGAAGCCCAAAACAAACTAAAAAGTCTTTAATCTGCTTTGTTCTTTTGTTCCTTAAAGCAACTCAATTTTAGTTTTTCAAATATAAATCAAGAACAATATAATAAGACCTAGAAAAACATTTTCATTATTTATAAAAGTAATATATCTTTAAATAATTTCAAACATTAAGTTACAATGGCAATACAAAGAATTCCTGTATGCCTTCAATCAGATTCTCCAATTGTTAATATACTACATTTTCCTCTTCACATGCAATATTCCAGAAAAAAAAATTGTATGTAATTTTGACATAACCTCCAAATCAGGAACTCGACATGGTTTCGACACCATAATCACATCCACAGATCCCTTCAAATGTGGCCAAATGTCCCAATGGTCCCAATGGTCTGGACAATTTCCATTCCGATTCAGAATCCTTCCTTTAATCAGGAGCTATTCCTCGGTCTTGCCCTTACCCTCAGGGCCTTGAAAGACTCAGAGTCTACATGATACCCAATCCATGTCTGTCTAGTGTTTCTTGAGCAGATTCAGCTCAAGCATCCCTAACAGAAACATCCTAAAGATAATGCTGTGCTCTTCTCAATCAGCACATCAAAGAGGACGCACCATCACCACTGGTGGTGTGAGAATGATGCATATAAACATGATATGACCAATGCAAATTGGTGATGTAGGTATGATACCTGTGAACATAATGGGTAATATTTCTGCCAAGTTTCTCCACTCAAAAAAAA
>PITA01026077.1:11502-23365 GCA_004023965.1 Spilogale gracilis
TATATATACCACATCTTCTTTATCCATTCATCTGTTTGTGGACATCTAGGTTCTTTCTATAGTTTGGCTATTGTGGACATTGTTGCTATAAACATTCTGGTGCACATGCCACTTTGGAACACTACATTTGTATCTTTAGGGTAAATACCCAGTAGTGTGATTGCTGGGTTGTAGGATAGTTCTCTTTTTAACTTTTTTGAGGAACCTCCATACTGTTTTGCAGAGTGGCTGCAGCCATTTGCATTCCCATCAATAGTGTAGGAGGGTTCCCCTTTCTCTGCATCCTCGCCAGCATCTGTTGTTTCCTAACTTGTTAATTTCAGCCATCCTGATTGGTGTGAGGTGGTATCTTACTGTGGTTTTGATTTGTATGTCCTGATGCCAAGTGATGTTGAGCATTTTTTCATGTGTCTGTTGGTCATTTGGGTGTCTTCTTTGCAGAAATGTCTATGTCTTCTGCTCATTTCTTGATTGGATTATTTGTTCTTTGGGTGTTGAGTTTGATAAGTTCTCTATAGATTTTGGATACTAGCCCTTTATCTGATATATCATTTGCAAGTATCTTCTCCCATCCTGTCAGCTGTCTTTTCATTTTGTCAACTGTTTCCTTTGCTGTGCAAAAGCTTTTTATCTTGATGAAGTCCCAAGAGTTCATTTGTCCTTGCTTCCCTTGTACTTGGTGATGTTTCTAGGAAGAAGTTGCTGTGGCTGAGGTCGAAGAGGTTGCTGCCTGTGTTCTCCTCAAGGATTTTGATGGATTCCTTTCTCACATTGAGATCTTCCATCCATTTTGAGTCTATTTTTGTATGTGGTGTAAGGAATGGTCCAGTTTCATTCTTCTGCATGTGGCTGTCCAATTTTCCCAGCACCATTTGCTGAAGAGACCGTCTCTTTTCCACTGGTCATTTCTTCTTGCTTTGTCGAAGATGAGTTGACCATAGACTCAAGGGTCCATTTTTGGGCTAACTATTTGATGGCAGAGGAGTAAGAGATCTAAATTTCGTAGGGTCCCAGGAATTAGCTAGCTATTTATCAAACCATTGTGAGCACCTACAAATTCAACAGGAGATCAAAGAGAAGAGCAGCAATTCTAGAACTAAAATTCACCTTTTTTAAGTTATATAATTCAGTAATTTTAGCATTTTCATATAAGTATGAAAAAAATCAACACAATATAAGGTTTTTTTTTTAAGATTTTATTTATTTATTTGACAGAGAGAAACACAGCCAGAGAGGGAACAGAAGCGGGGGAGTGAGAGAGGGAGAAGCAGTCTTCCTGTCTAGCAGGGAGCCCGATGTGGGACTCGATCCCGGGTCTCCGGGATCATGACCTGAGCTGAAGTCAGTCGCCCAACCAACTGAGCCACCCAGGCGCCCCAACACAATATAAGTTTATAACATTTTCAACCCACCCAAAAATTTCCTCCTGAATATTAACAATTCTTCTAATGCTTTCTCACAGCCATAAAACCACCAGTCTGTCTCCATAGACTCCCCATTCTGGATTTTCCATATAAATAGAATCATATAAGATGTTATCATATATGATGTGTGGTCTGTTTCACTAAGTATCCTCATGGTAGCATAAAGAAGTACATTTTTATCACAAAATAATATTCCATTATATGGATATAAAATATTATTCAATAATTGATTGGTACATGGGCACCTGTGCAGTTCAGTTGGTTAAGCGACTGCCTTTGGCACAAGTCATGATCCCAGAGTCCCGGGATCAAGTCCTGCTTCTGGCTCCCTGCTTTGTAGGGAGACTGTTTCTCCCTCTGACCCTCTCCCCCTCATGCTCTCTCTCACTCTCTCTCTCATATAAATAAATAAAATCTTTTAAAAAATAATTGATGGGTGTATCAGAGTACATACAAAGAAACAGGACCAGTAGGGATAACAAAATCTATTTATGTGATTGTAAAGTCTAACCAGGCAAATCCGAAATCTATAGGTCATCAGGAAGGATATTTAGACAGACTGAATTACCTGTCTGCAAGCAGAATTTCTCCCTCAAGGAAGTTTCAGTTTTACTCATAAAGCCTTTCAAGAAATTGAATCAGGCCTACCCAGCTTACCTAAATTAA
Source organism: Spilogale gracilis (assembly GCA_004023965.1). Classification (NCBI taxonomy): domain Eukaryota; kingdom Metazoa; phylum Chordata; class Mammalia; order Carnivora; family Mephitidae; genus Spilogale; species Spilogale gracilis. The sequence continues at coordinate 13,593 of PITA01026077.1, forward strand.
CCTCTTAAACCCAACTGATCATGAACTTTAATCATATCTACAAAATACTTTCAGAGCAACATTTCCATTACTGTTTGAGTAACTGGGGAACTATAGTCCAGTCAAGTTGATGTATCAAGAACACCATCACAATGGATTTGAGGTTTTTCCACTTTTTTATCCATTATGGATAATGTTGCTAAGAATATTACTGTTCTAGTTTTTCAAAAGCATATGTTTTCATTTCTCTTCAATATACAAATAGGAGTGGAATTGTTGGGTCATACAGAAACTATGACATTCTGATGGGTGACACCAAGGAACTGTCAAACTCTTCAAAGTGGCTCTAACATTTCAAACATCCAACAGTCTGTAAAGGTTTGTTTCTCCACATCCTTAACAACATTCTTTTTGGTTATAACAACCTGAAGGGTGTGAGCATGTATCTCATGATGGTTTGGTCTGCACTTACCAAAGAGCTATAGGGCTGAACATCTTTTTTATGTGCCCATTTGTATATCTTCTTTGGAGAGATCTCTTATCAAATCTGTGCCCTTTTTTTTAGCTAAGTTGTTTAATTATTAAGTTGTAAGAGTTCTTTATTTGGGACACTGGACCCACCCTTATCAAACATAAAACAATTTTCTCCCATACTGTGAGTTATCTTTAAACTTTCTTGATGGTATCATTTGCGGTGAAATTTTTTAAAAAATTTTTATATAGTCCAGTTGCTCCACTGTTTCATTTTTCCCTTTTGCTTCTAGTACCATATCTAAGAAATCATTAACTTTCAAAGATCAAAGACTTAATATTAGTTTTTCCTTTTAAGAATGTTATAGTTCTCTCCCTTATTTTAAGGTCTATGATACATCTTGAGATAGTTTAAAAGGTATACATTTCCTATCTTGTGTATAACATGAAGGGATTCATCTTTGCTCTTTTCTGTGTATATATCCAGTTATAACATCATTGATTGTTGAAAAGTTTGCTTTTTCTCCATTGAATTGTAATGTTAGAATTGAGAGTCCTGAAATTAACCTTACCTCCACTGATCTATACATGTTTACCTATGTCAGTCTCACTTTGTCTCTATAATGCTGGTTGTATAGTGCATATGAAATCAGGACGTTTGAATCCTCCAAATTTTTTTTAAGGTTGTTTTTGGTGATTCTCGGTTGCTTGCACATTTATAAGAGTGCTAGGATCAGCTTGTCAATTTCTGCAAAAAAAAACAAGGTAAGAACTGAATAGGGATAATCTTGAATTTGTTTTTAAAAAATTAAGGAATATTATCCTCTTAACGTTTGGTCTCCTAGAAATCATACTCAACTCTGGGAAATAAACTGAGGGTTGTGGAAGAGGAAGTTGATGGGGGGATGGGGAAATTGGGTGATGGGCATTGAGGAGGGCATGCGATGTGATGAGCACTGGCTGGTATACATAACTGATGAATGGCTGAACACTGCATCTGAAACTAATAATGTACTATGAGCTGGCTAATTGAACTTGAAAAAACAAATTTGCTCTCCTAGGCCATGAATATGATTTTCCTTTCAACTTTTGTCTTTAATATTTTTCATCAGTTTATGGTTGATAGTTTTAAAATCCTATACTTTTATTCTTATTTTTTATGCTATTATATATGGAATTTTATTTTTTGGAGTAGTTTCTAGTGTCTAGAAATATAGTGGACTTTGTATGTTGATCTTGTATTCTGCAACATTGCTGCTGTTATTCGAACTTCTTTTGTAGAATTTTTGTAAGATTTCTATAAGTAAGAATGTCATCTGCAAATAGAGGTTTTATTTATTTTTTTGAAGTTTTAATTTTTTTTAAATTCCAAGATCATTTTAATTCTTTTCCAATCCGGTTTTATATTACTTTTCTTGCCTCTTTAGTCAAACTAGAACCCTCAAGTAAAATGTTAAATAGAAGTGGCAAGAGGACATCCTTCTTTATGTTCTTAAGGAAAATGCTTTTGCTTTCTGTCCTTCACCAATAAATTTTTTTTGTGGCTGTTGCTTAGAATAAAAGAGGAATATTGGGCATATGCCAGTTGGTGAGTGTTTTTAAATATTTTTTAATTGAGTTTTATTTTTGTTTTGCAGTGGTAGGGCTGGGGAAAATTTATAAAGTATTGGCACTAATTTGTTTTTAAAGATTTGGCAGAATTTGCCAATGAAGCTATCAGGGTCTGGGCCTGGGATTTTCTTTGTAGGAAGTGTTTAAATCACTAATCCAGTCTCTATTTATTATAGGTCTATACAAATTTTTTATTTCTTCTTGAGTCTATTTCAGTGGTTTCCATTTGATTTTATCCATTTCATCTAATTTAATCTGTTTTGGCATAGAATTTTTTCATGGTATTCCCATCTAACCTTTTCCCTTAAGGTTAATAGTGACACTACCTCTTATTTTTGACATTGGTAATTTGAGACTTTTTTTTCTCTTGGTCAGCCTACTTAACAGTTTACCACTTTCTTCAATCTTTTTGTTGTTGTTGTTTTTTATTAACATATAATATATTATTTGTTTCAGGGGTGCAGGGCTGTGAATCATCATCCTTAAACATTTCACAGCTCTTACCATAGCACAAACCCTCCCCAATTCCATGACCCAGCCACCCCATCCCTCCCCACCAAGAATCAACACTTCCTATTGTTTCTCTATTCTAATTATTTTCATCTTAATTGTATTTTTCCTTCCTTCTGTTTGTTATGGGTATAATGGATTTTCCCACTATCTCAAGGTAAAAGCTTAGACTATTGATTTGCGATCTTAATACCAGTGTGTACAGCTATAATGATCTTTTGGAGGACTACTTTACCAGCGTGCTGTATTGTTACCATCATTCATCACAAGATAGTCTCTAATCCTTGTGATTTTTTTCTTTGACCTTTAGTTATTTAGGAGTGCTTTACTTGGCTTTCATGTGTTTGTGTATTCCCCAGTTCTCCATTTGATTTTCAATTTAATTCCATTGTGATCAGAGAAAATGATCATGATCTGACATCATGATCATATCAACCCAAATGAATCTACTGAGACTTGTTTTATGGCATAACATAGTCTATCCTGGAGAATCTTCCATGTGCAATTAAAGTACTCTGCTATTGTTGGATGAAGTATTCTACAGAGGCTAACTTACCTATTCGGCTTATAAAATGTTATTCAACTATTCCATTTCCTTGTTGAGTTTCTGCCTAGTTGTCCTATCCACTATTGACAGCAGGTTATGGGCCAAAATATGTCCCTTCAAAATTCACAGCCCTAGCAAACAAATACAATGGGGTATCGATGTCTGTCATACTAGCTATTGTCGTTGAAAGGTCTATTCCTCCAATTCTGCTGATTTTTGCTTACAATATTTTGGGCTTTTAAGTACATGTACTATAAAATTATTTATTTGTATTGATGGATATTCTATCTAGTTATATTTTTTAAATTTTAGTCTACTTTGACATATATTACATAGCAGAGCTATAGTATTTCCTCATGTTGCTGTTTGCGTGATGAATCTCCATCTTTTTACTCTCAGTGTACTGTATCTTTAAAATGGGTCTTCTGTAAACAACATATAGTTGGATCTTTGTCTTCTTAATCTCTACCTTGTAATTGGATTGTTTAATCTACTCATACTTAATGTTTTTGATATGGTTGGATTTGTATCTGTCTTTTTTTTTTTTTCTATCTGGCTCACGTCTGTTTGGGGCAACTTTTTTTTTTCTTTACCATCATTTACTTTGTAGTTTAGCATTTCAATTAATTTAATAAATTTTACATTACATATAATTATTTTTTGTGATTTCTCTAAGGCTTATTATGTACACGTGCATATATGAGCATACATATATGCATTATGTAATTCAGATTTAGACTAATTGAATTTGAGTGAAACAAAATTTAGAGAGTTCCACACCCTCCTCCCACTTGGGCTATTATAAAGGTTACCTCTTTATATAGTTACATCATTTTACATGATCTTAGGTCTTAAAAGGAGCTGAGATTATAAATATACACTTACTCTAATTTCTCAAGTTTTAAACCTTTTTATTTATCTTTTCTGGTTCTCCATTTCTTCTTGCAGATTATGTTATTCTTCTAATGTCATTTTTTACTCCAGTTTAGGTTTTATCCTGTCCTTCATGTGCAGTAACACTTAGAGATACTACATTTCTATCTGCTCAGCCAAACAATATTTGTTGTATATAATTTTATGTAATATAATAAATTTTATATAATGAAACATGTTATGTGGTTACTCTCTAAATCAGTTAGAAGGGGAAGAAATAAGTAATTATACTTCCTTTCATAGTTTTATCGGTCATTTTGTTTTTTTTCATTGGGATTTAAATTACTGTCCACTGTTATTTGTTTTCAGCTCAAATATTTTAGTATTTCTTACATGGCAGGACTTCTAGCAACAAATTTTCTCAGCTTTTGCTTTTTCAGGAAGATTTTTTTTTTTACTTTATATTTGAAAAATAACTTTGCTAGATATGAAATGCTTGGTTAAAGGTCTTTTTGTTTTATCTTTATACTTACAAAACCTTGAATATGTCATCCCTCTCCTGTCTGACTTCTGGTTTCTGCTGAGAAGTCAGCCACTAATCCTATTGGGATTCCCCTGTACACTGAGGAGTTATTCTTTTGCTGCTTTTAAGATTTTCTCTTTGTCTTTGTTTTTCAACATTTACTACACTGGATCTGTGTTTGAATCTCTTTGTGTTTATCCTTAAAATTTGATGAGATTCTTGTATGTATGCATTAATTTTTTTAATCAAATTTAGGAACTACTCAGCTATTTCTTTAAATACTTTTGTCTCCCTTCACTTTCTTTATGGGATTTCCACTAGGTATACATTGGTGCACTTAATGTTGTCTCATATTGGAGTGTTCATCTTCCTCCATTACTATTTTTTCTTTTTTCTGATTACATAACCCTATTGATCAGTCTTCAGGTTTATTGTCTTTCTTTTATGATAGCACAAATAAACTGGTGAGTGCCCTCTAGGGAATTTTATTTTAATTTCACTTGAGTTTTTCAATTTTACTATTGTACTTGTTAACTTCAGGATTTTTGTATTAATTTTCTTTATATGGTTTTTCTCTATTGATATTCTCTATTTGATGAGACATTATACTTTCATATAATTGTACGTTGTCTCCTTTACTTTGAATATATTTATAAGGGCTGCTTTAAAGGCTTTCATTTAAGTCCAAAATCCAGGCCCTTTCTTTTTTTCTTTTTTTTTTTAAGATTTTATTTATTTGACAGAGAGAAATACAGCCAGAGAGGGAACACAAGCAGGGGTAGTGAGAGAGGGAGAAGCAGGCTTCCTGCCGAGCAGGGAGCCCAATGTGGGGCTCGATCCCGTGTCTCCAGGATCATGACCTGAGCCGAAGACAGTCGCTTAACCAACTGAGCCACCCAGGTGCCTCACCAGGCCCTTTCAATAGTAATTTTCACTACTGTAAACTGGACTTTTTTAGATAATATATTGTAGCAGCTTGGATATTTGTTTCTCTCATCCCTGAAGAATTGATGTTGCTCTTCACCTGGTTGGTTGACTCAGGACTTGGCAGAACTGACTCTAAAGTCTACAGATCTCTAGGAACATACAATTTCTGATGTCCTCTGATTTTTTTTTTAAATGATCTCAGTCTGGGGCTTTAACTTATGACCTTGAGATCAAGGGTAATATGTTCTACTGACTGAGTTAGACAGGTACCCCTAAGATATTTTTCTTGTTTTTATCTTTCACCCTGGCTACTTATGATTTGCTCCCAAATCAGCAATGATCTTCTTAAGAATTGGTTTAAGATTTGCTTGATCCTGGGGTGCCTGGGTGGCTCCATCCTTAAGTGTCTGCCTTTGGCTCAGGTCATGATCCCAGAGTTCCAGGATTGAGCCCTGAATTGGGCTCCCTGCTCAGTGGAAAGCCTGCTTCTCCCTCTCTCACTCTCCCTTCTTGTGTTTTCATTCTAGCTGTGTTTCTCTCTGTCAAATAAATAAATAAAATCTTAAAAAAAAAGATTTGCTTAATCCCAGGGCAACAGGGTGGCTCAGTCAGTGGGGCATCTGACTCTTGATTTCAGCTTAGGTCATGATCTCTGGGACTGAGCCAGGCATCAGGCTCTATTTGCAGCTGGGAGTCTGCTTAAGGATTCTCTCCCTCTTCCTCTTCCCCTTCACCCACTTGCATGCTCACTCTGTCTCTAATAAATCTGAAAGAAAAAAAAAATGCTTGATCCCTTTTAGCAATCCAAGTTTTACCCCTTACTATTGGATGTATGTGTGGCTTAGAGGCTGTATCACAGTTCACAGAATTTACAATTCCAACCATATTCAGATAGGAACTAGTACTTGACTTTGTCTCTTATCACTACTGTCTCTCTTACAGGATATGCAATCTTCCAGATGCCTAGGGTTGCGCAAGATTATATTTTTAAGCCTGCATTAAGTAGAAAGTGCTTCTGGATCACAGTAAATCATAGTTCAGTTAGTAGTTGGGCAGACATTGTGTTTAAACCCTTGTACCAGTAAGTCTTCTGCTCTGCTGATGGCTGTGTGTGGGACTTTGGAAATGTGTTTCAAGTCTGTCCTAGGTCATACTCTTCTCTTTGAGTGGGTGCAGCCTAGCATAGATGCTCAGCCTTCCCAATCCCCAGGGTTGACAGTGACCCCAGAAGGATGTTTCTTGGCTATCTCTTTTCCAGGTTCTACGTTAAACCTCTGGGTGCTCTGCCATGTTACTTTTAGCTACTTGTATCATGGAGTTGTAAGTGCACTCTCTTAATTGACCTCTAGGGTTTTCTTCATCATCCTTTGGTATGGAATTTTACACCCCCTGCTTTAAATAAAAATCAGTTCCCTTAGGCAGAACTGAAAGATTCATTAAGGCTTGCTTCTCTGGCCTGCCCTTTCTCCTGGGCGGGAACTTTCCACCACTGCACAAGAAGTGGAGATAGAAACAGTGCACACTTGTTCCAGAGGGGGCTCTCCTGCGTGACAAGTAAGTGCTGGGAGAGGTCAAGTTCTACTTTGACTTAGTCCTGTAGATATATTACCTTCCTACCCAGAAAACCAGGGCTCAGCATTCTCAGCCTGCCACCTGGAATGCAGTTTTTACTGTATCTATTGAGTAGACTGGAAGAAGGTAACCCTAGGCATCTATACCCTGTTTTTCTGGCATATAGCTTCTGCAACATGGAACTAGAGGTGAAGGGCAACACTTGTGGTGTGCCCCTCCAGAGATGGAGTAGCCTGGACTGGAAGTTGGGGGGGGGGGAGGAGTCCCTATCTTACTAGATCATCCCCCCAGTTCAAACTCCCAGAGCATTTTCAGGAAGACAGAGCAGGGAATAGGAGAGCAGTCATATCAAAGTGCTGCAGACTCTCATTGCTCCCCAAGATTTAGTCTGTTTTCTTTTTATTTTTTTTAATTTTATTTATTTATCTGACAGAGAAACACAGAGGGAACACAAGCAAGAAAGGGGAGTGAGAGAGGGAGAAGCAGGCTTCCCACCAAGTGGGGAGCCTGATGCGGGGCTCGATCCCCAGTTTCCAGGATCATGACCTGAGCCAAAGGTAGTCGCTTAACCAAATGAGCCACCCAGGCGCCCCTAGTCTGTTTTCTTGAATGAATATTTCCCCGCTTCCTGTATGCATCCAGAATAATTTCTAGATAATTTAAGTCATTTTTAAAATGTTTTTCTCCAATTAAATGACTGTTGAAGTAAAGAATCACTGTACTCCTCATAACAAAAAGGTAAATAGTGATCCTACCTAACAGTGAAATTCTAATATATAAGAGTAATTGCGGCCCCGGCAACAGTTTGTCAGGGTTCCCTGAAGGTGGTGATGGAGTCGGCAAAACGAGAATGAGAGAGCCCCGATGATTCTTTTCTGATCACCTGCCAGGCATCTCTGCCTTGCTGGCTCTCAGTGTCTTTATTTATAGGCAACAAGTTAAAGATTCTCATGAAGGAAAATTTTTCTTACAGAGAGTGATTTTGATTACACAGTATCTTTGTTAGAGAAACATAGTGCTTTGATCAGTGAAACATGTTTTTGCAGGTGCACCTACCTACAATTCAGAGTTAACTCCCTAAACCAAACCAAGGACATGTTGTTCAGTAAGGTTTTTTACAGTTTCTTACATTTGGTGCCTAGACGATAAAGGGTAGACTAATGATATGGTGATTTTAAGCAGGTCTTACAAACAAGAAGGCATTTGAAAGGCTTAGATGAGTTATGTACAAAGTTTTAGTTACATAATTAATACAATGACCAAAAGTTACTCTGTTTGACCTCAAGGAGAAAAATAACTGATTTTGCAAAGGTAAAAGCATTTGCTCAAGCCTGTTTTCCAAGACTGGATTTAGAACTCTTTATTATGGCTCTTTTGTGCGCGTGGCAATGTCCTTGTTAGTATAGTTTTATTTCTAATATTAAACTCTTTATTTAACCCCTTAAGAACCCTGACAATCTCCTCCACAGAGCTGCAGGATATCTAAGATTAAGCTATTTTTAATGATGGTAAGTAGAAACAAAGCATTTTGCTATGCACCAGACGTGGTTTTTAAATGACAAGCATTCCGTACAAAGAATGGCAAACAAGCAGGGTGGAGAAACCGCTGCCCCATGCAAACTCCTCACACTTAGTGGGAGGGTCGGTGCTCCGTGCCTTGCAGAGGGAAATCACCTCACTGACCATGCAGGTGGCTCACGGCATGGCGGGAGGGGCGGATCATGCACCGTCCCCGACAAGTAATTTTTTAAAAATTCTATAAATTACTTATGATTAGATGTATAATTTATAACAAAAATACCTGTCTATTCAATATTAAGTATAGTTGACATCTATAATAGGCCTGTAACTATTAAATGTTGGTTGTTACAAAGATGAATAAAACTTAATTTCAGAAGACCCACAATCTAAAAGATCTATGATAAAATGGATATATACATGTCTTCAAGCATATATAAATGATACAAATGATACATGCATATATACATATATATACACATATATGAGTAATTTGAAATGTTGAAAATACAACAAACGCAAGTGTAACTTGGCTTTCCACTTATCTCTTTATGGCTGTTACCTGGCTCCTTTATTCAATGAACATTTGTTATATGTATTGGAGTTTAGTTACATCCTTTCTCTTCCAAGTTTTGAACCAATGAGATCAAAACATAAAATCAGATGGAGAGGGAAAAAAGTGGTAGTTTTATCATTGATACAACTGCGTAGCAGGTACAAAGTAGGTATTTCGCCTCAGACTTACTAATACTTGCACTAATTAAAACTCCACCACTCAGAACTGTGGGCCAGCCCGTGCCCAGTTTGCACCAGAGTGGAGGCTGACATGCATACACCACACAAAGGAGCAAAAAAGAAAGAAATGTACAGGCTTAGCAGAAAGTCTGGTCCTAAAGAGGAAACCTAGAAGAACCTGAGTCACACATGTCTATTCTTTCTCCAAATCTCAGCAAACAGGTGAATAGGATGGGCTTTTTGCAAGTTTAAATCTGTGTTAGTGCATGCATGTCAGTGTGGTTCTTTAAAACAAAATTCTTGGAGGCTCAAGATGGCGGAAGGCCAGGTGACCGCATTTCAGGGAGTTCCCTGAAGAGAGCTGAATTCCAACAAAAAAACCACTACAAGACCACCGTGAACACCCATGAAACCAGCCTGAAATGTGATATTTCCCACTTCTGGACCGCCACGAGAGACAAAGAACATCGGCAAAAAGGTAGAAACAAATTGGAGGGTCTGGAGGCT
>PITA01026078.1:0-23263 GCA_004023965.1 Spilogale gracilis
AGATGAATGGATAAAGAAGATGTGGTACATATATACAATGGAGTACTATGCCTCCATCAGAAACGATGAATGTCCAACTTTTGTAGCAACATGGACTGGACTGGAAGAGATTATGCTGAGTGAATTAAGCCAAGAAGAGAAAGTCAAGTATCGCATGGTTTCACTTACTTGCGGTGCATGAGGGGTAAACTGGAGGACAGTGGGAGAAGGAAAGTAAATGGGAACTAGGGTAATCTAGGGAGGGAAACGAAACAACAGAGACTTTGGACACAGAAACAAACTGAGGGACTTGGGGGGGGTGGAGGGATGGGAGAGCCTCATGGTGGGTACTGGGGACACCTAAAGCATGGAGCACTGGGTGTGGAAAAATGGGGAATGAATCTTGGAACACTGGAAAAAAAAATTTGGTAACAATAAAAAAAAAAGTAACTATAGGACATCAAAAAAATGTTTATTTGGCTAGAAAAAAAATAAAAAAATAAAACAAAACAAATAAAGTGAGAAACTGATATGGACAAACCATCTCAAAATTTTTTAGCAAGGTACATTATGATCTCATCATGGATTTAGCAACTCGGACAGAGAGCAGTGTAAGTCCAAGTGCCATTAAGCCCTGAATTTTTAAGAAATATCCATGCTATGTATTCTTTGGTGCTAATGTACTGTATATATCCATAATCCTCCGTAATGGCCTCTGCATTTCTCATTTCCACTACACAGTAGGGTAGTATTATTTTTGCAATTCCACTCTGAAATGGAACTTTGGATACAAGGAAAAAAATACACATGTACTTGTAATTTGCATTTTTTCTGTTACTTAAAATAGACATAAAATGGTTAAGCTATTTTCTTGAAGCAAGAAAAAAATAGCAATTGCTCTATGTCTATAATTCTTCAAATGAAAGTCATGACCAACCCAAAAAGATCAGTTGAAACTCTATTTTACTTGGTAGGTACTAATTCATATGTTCTACTTTTTACTCCAAGCTTAAAACTTAACTAAACTCTTTTATAAGTATATATGAAGTTGACTTGATTTTTATCCAGATTCTCATGACTATGGGCCCTACATTTCTAGCTAACATTGTAGTCTATCAATATGAAACTGTTATTACCCAAAGAAATTTAAAAAAGAAAGTGTGTGCACGCACGTGTGTGTGTGTCTCTGTATGAAGCTAGGGAACCTGTATGATACAGTTAATATAGGTCAGTCTCCCTGGGTAAAGCCAGACAGAAAAGGATTAGGACTAAGTTTATAGAAGAAAACCAAGAATATCCTTCTAACAATGTTTGCTGATGCTGCCACAGTGATACACAAAGGCAATTGATCAGGCTGACTTTCCAGCTGCAATTAGAAAGCTTCTTATCATGTGTAGATCAAAATATATTTATTTGTATTTCTAAGGTAGGAGGGCTTTTAGGAAAATTTTCTTCGTATGTATTTCTTATGGCCTCTGTTGGAATCTGCCACAGTCTCTTTATACAAATAAGTATACAAAAAAGTCTTTACATACAAAAACAAAAACAAAAACACACTTCCCTAAAACTTGCTTTACCTGTCATGTAAACAGATCCTGTGGGCTTTCTAGACAGCTCAGCAATGATCTTAAATTCTTACACTGATATTCTGCTACATATTGTTTTAAAGGATAGGTCTTAATTCACATAAATATGATGGAAGCAAACATGTCTACTATGTAGGAATTTCAAATGAATTCAGCTTCCTTTCCTCTAACACACATACACACACACAGTATGACATGGAAGTTTAGGTTGGGCTTGAAATCTATTTTATTTCCAAATAATTTCTCAACTACTATAATATGTTTAATTGAAATCAGGTGCAGTAGTGTTATGCTCTACCTTGTACCTAATATTAAACATGACATTAAGTGATTGTCATTGGATTAACTGGGATGTTCGAATTTAAGCACCTAAGGATCTGATTAGGAAACAACTATATTTACTTCCTCCAGTCTATTGAGGAAAATATCTCTACTTTTTGAATGACACCAGAGGTTTTTAATCTTTTTATCTTTACTCCTTTCTGAAAGCCCCGGAAAATAAAAATTTTCAAACAAATCAGTAGCAGATGTTTTCCTCACTTCCAACTGGTGAGGCTGTCCAATCCTGGAAATAATACAGCTTCATATATTTTTTTTTTCTTCATTGGCCAATGGTGTCTTTCTATTGTTGAACTGGAATCCACTCTTTCCTGTAGGTCTTATTCATATCTCTAATGCCAAAGTGTAAATGGTTTATAATAAGCAAGGGCAGGGGTGTTATTCTACAGCTGTTCTCACTTATTAGAAGCACCACACATGTAAGGAAAAAAAATACCAACCTTGAATAATACCTCTACCTCCCCATAACCTCTGATCTATTACTACCAATGAGTCATTGTGCAGATTCTGCTACTGTAAGCAATCTGCTCTCATTATAATCGTGGTCATTCTGTTCCCTAACAGGAATGCTATGTCCATTCCCTCCAGCAACTGGTTATGCTATTCACTCTAGTTATTTTTTATGATGCAATTGCCTGAAAATATTGCTTGGTTAAAACAAGAAAATGAACAGATATTTAAATTGTTGATGCTTCTTTGCAGTTGCATCATGGTTTAGAAATAAAATCAATACACTATTATATAGGAGCATCCAGCAAAGAGATACCGGAAGTATGTAAACAAACATGAATCAACTACCAAAAGATTACCCGAGACATGAGAAATATTGTCTCATAATTACAGAATAGTTTATGTTGAATCATGATAAAATGAAAATACAAGAAATAAACTATATACTTTCTCAGAGAGGAGAGAAAATTCCATTTTTTTTTAATTCCAGAAGGAGGGAGGGGAAAGGACATAAAACGAATTGTTCACCACGTACATAAAAGTTGTTTTGACTTCAATAGAATATTTTAAAATTATGGTTTCCCACAGACTCTAGAAAACATGCTGCTTGACAGATTGTTCTGTATTTACGCACTGATATATAAATGTATTATTATAATTATTGTAATTATTTTTTTTTTAAGATTTTTCTTTATTTGACAGAGAGAAACACAGCCAGAGAGGGAACACAAGCAGGGGGAGTGAGAGAGGGAGAAGCAGGCTTCCCACCGAGTGGGGAGCCCGATGTGGGACTCGATCCCAGGTCTCCGGGATCATGACCTGAGCCGAAGGCAGTCGCTTAACCAACTGAGCCACCCAGGCGCCCCAATTATTGTAATTATTGAAGAAGTTGAAGGGCTAGATGAGATTCAAGGACTGGGTCAGTCTTCACAGGTCTCCTGTGTTTCTCCCTGTCTTGTAGTGAAACACTTTGTCTTTCATCATCTCTTTAAGAATATTTATATAGTAAAGAGCATTGGGAGACAGAGGTGGTATCTGCCTCCAAGCCAAGAACAGGCTACTTACTGCACAGTGTAATATAGACAGTGTTTCTCCTCAGGACTAAAGGGCAGACTAGCTTACTGCCCATTATAATTTCTGGATTCCTTAAGCTTAGTGTTCCTCTTCTATAACAAAACACATTATAGTGTGCAGGCATCATATGATCCTTCCTAGTTCATGCTTTAAGAAGTGGGATTTAGTGATTCAAGGCAAAACTGCTGATATTCTGGTCACTGTTATTTCTGTAAATAATAAACTTGACTTCATCTTTGACCCAAGAGTCTTGCGTCTTTCTCCATCAGCATTCTATGAAAATGCGGCAGGCTGACTTGGCAGCTTGTAAGTAGGCTAACATCTCAGAACTACACAGTTTTTGACAGCCAAGGTCCAGAAGGAGGGAAGATTGATTAGGGTTACAAAGAGGAGACATACTAGTATGTTTTAGGATTTGGGGGGCACCATGGAGATATTATTAGCCTCCATAGAAGGGGCAAGCTATTTCTAGTTAAATCATACTTTTTCACAAGACAATACACGTATGCTAGTGAGTCTTACAAATATATTTTTATTGCATTTTACCTTTTTCCAAAGTAGTAGCCAAAATGTAACCAATGTAAGTTCACTCTTTCTTTAGCCCTTTATCTTTTTAGAAATAGGAAAAATAATAAGAAGAAAAAAGTTATAGAAGAGAAACATGCTTCCCCTATTTTAAGGGAAGATACACAAGGAAAAGCAGGTGGTGAGTCAGGAGTAGTCCATTTAGATTTATCAGGCTATTCACTGAGAAACTATACAATTTCTGTATCTGAACTAAAGGGAAAATTACATCCTTGTAATCTTGGAGTTTAGAAAATTTGCAATGAAATATTTGTAGTTATACAAATATATCATATTGAGTCTGCATACTAATACAGCCATTTATGATCAAGTTGAGTTCAGACAGTTTAAGGAGACATTTTTAAGGTTTTGTTTATTTTACACATGGAGAAGACAAGGTGTGGCCTCGGTTCAGTTATCATGTGCTTGGCCACTACTAAACACGCCTCCTTACAAGAAGAGTAAGAGCAGAGGGCAGCACTGGTTGCAGCCTTTCTGCCAGATTCAAGGCAGCGCTGCAGTGGCAACAGGAACAGCATCACAGCCTCACAAGTTTATCCAATATCAACATATGCAAAGTCCTACATGTGGACTTTGGGCTCCTCTACAAAAAGCCATATACCCAGGAGAAAAATATCCACTTCAGTATTGAAGGATAAAGAATGGAGCTCCTGAGAACACATAAGCAACTTTCTAGAGATTTCCTAAATACTTCAACAAGGGCCTGATCTTTCTGTAATTGTTAAATAGAGAAAAAGCAGAGATAGTCTCTTCAACAAACGGTGCAGGGAAAACTGGACAATCACATACAGAAGAATGAAACTGGACCACTTTCTTACACCATACACACAAATAAACTCAAAATGGAGGAAAGACCTAAATGTGAGACAGGAATCCATCAAAATCAAAATTGTAGAGGAGAACACAGGCAGCAACCTCTTTGACCTTGGCCACAGCACTTCTTTCAAGACACTTCTCAAAAGGTAAGGAAAACAAAAGCAAAAATGAACCACTGGGATTTCATTAGGATAAAAAGCTTTTGCATAGCAAAGGAAAAAGCAAAGCAAAAATAAAAGGCAACCTACAGAATGGGAGAAGATATTTGCAAATGGCATACTGGATAAAGGGCTAGTATCCGAAGTCTATAAAGAACTTATCAAACTCAACACTCAAAGAACAAAAAAAAAATCCAGTCAATAAGTAGGCAGAAGACACGACCAGACACTTCTCCATACAAATGGGTAACAGACACATTAAAAAATGCTCAACATTACTTGGGATCAGGGAATACAAATCAAAACCAGATGAGATACCACTTTATTCTAGTCAGAATTTTTGCAAAATTAACAACTCATGAAACAACAGATGTTGGTGAGGATGTGGAGAAAGAGGAACCCTCTTACACTGTTGACAGAAATGCAAACTACTCTGGAGCCACTCTGGAGAACAGTATGGAGGTTCCCCAAAAAGTGAAAAATAGAGCTACCCTATGACCCAACAATTGCACTAGGTATTTATCCAAAGGATACAAAAATAGTGATTTGAAGAGGCAACTGCACCCCAATGTTTATAGCAGCAATGTCCATGATAAAGTCTGGTGTCAACCACTTCCTCAAAAAGAACCAAGGATGCTCAGGATAATGCAAATCACACTGTGAGGTTTATTTCCAGCTAGCTGGGGTCCAAGTATCTGCCTGGTGCAGCGGGTTTCAACAAGGACCCCGAATGCAAGGGTCTAGGGTTTTATATGCATTTCAAACAGCAAGCCTGAGTCACACAGTTCACAAGTCAACCCCCTATAACCTGGTTAGGTAAGATAAAATTCCAGGAACTGAAGCAAGATGCACCGCCCTAATCCTTCCAGGAACTGAAGCAAGATGCACAACTGCCCTCATTCTGTTTGTCCCGATAAGCCTAAGGCTGACCTTGTGTCAGTAAGTAGAGGCCTAAACCACCAGAGGTGTTACAGAACCTGTTATGGTTGCCCTTAGGCTAAACAGGCCCTAACATCCACAATAGCCAA
Organism: Spilogale gracilis; assembly: GCA_004023965.1. NCBI lineage: Eukaryota > Metazoa > Chordata > Mammalia > Carnivora > Mephitidae > Spilogale > Spilogale gracilis. Next base: position 6,016 of record PITA01026078.1, read on the forward strand.
AATATGCAGAGTCCAAATGTCTATCAACAGATGAAAGAATAAAGATGTGGTACATATACACATTGGAATTACTCAGCAATCAAAAAAAAAATAAAATCTTGCCATTTAATGATGTGGATGGAACTACAGGGTATTACGCTAAGTGAAATAAGTCAGAGAAAGACAAATACCATATGATTTCATACATATGATTTCATACATATGAGGAATTTAAGAAATAAACAGGTGAGCACAGGGGAAGAGAAGAAAAAATAAAATAAGAAAAACAGAGAGGAAGATAAACCATAAGAGACTCTATATGAAATAAACTGAGGGTTGCTGGAAGGGTGGTGGATGGAGATGGGTTAATTGGGTGATGGACATTAAGGAAGGTACTTGGTTAAATGTAACTGATGAATCACTAGATTCTACCCCTGAAACTAATAATATACCATATATTAACTAAATTGAATTTAAATAAAATTTTTATAAAAAAGAAAAAGACAGGGGGCGCCTGGGTGTCTCAGTTGGTTAAGCGACTGCCTTCGGCTCAGGTCATGATCCCGGAGACTCGGGATCGAGCCCCACATCGGGCTCCCTGCTCAGCGGGAAGCCTGCTTCTCCCTCTCTCGCTCCCCCTGCTTGTGTTCCCTCTCTGGCTGTGTTTCTCGCTGTCAAATAAATAAAATCTTTAAAAAAAAAAAGAAAAAGACAGAATCTTGCTATTCTTTTGACTGTAATTTTAGTACTCAGTTCTGGGGGTTAGGGAAATAAGGAGCATATGTCTGGTTCCTCCTGATTTCTCCATTCATTATAAACTTTTAAGGATGGGGTCAATGCCTTATTCATTTCTATTTTCCCAGGCCTTATTTCAGTGATTATCATAATACAGCAGCTAAATAAATGATTAGTGAATTAATGAATGAGTTAGTAATTAATGATAAGTGAAATATATAAAAGAATCAAAAAATTAAGTTATGAGATAAAATATAAGCAATGGACAGTAGTATCTATTGACAGTAAAGATGTTAAACAGAGGAAACAAGGAAGCAGTTGGTTTCTATAACCTCCAAGCTTAATAAGCTTAATATAACTCACTAAAAGTTAAAAAAATCTTAATAAGTTTAATAATTTTAATGATGGCTTAAATAACTCATCAATAATTTTATTAATATTTGATTGTTAATAAACATTAATTAATGATAATAAGAATAATTTTACTATTCAACTTTTGGTTGACAGAAAAGACAAACAGATGAAGCCCAAGGCAGAAAAGAAATATAAAGTGACTAGATTTTCTTAATGAGTCAATGATCAAGTTCTGCAATGCAAGAGATATTCTTAGTGACACGATCACATTGGATTGTTCATTCATTCATTCATTCATTCAATCAGCAATTCTTTCAAAAAACATAGACTGGGCAGCTACTCTGTGTTATGAGCTGCTATGAAGGGGCTATGCTATGGGATTATGTAAATCCTGAATTATCCAAAAGTCCAGTGGAGAAGAAAGGCACAAAACTAAATAGTCAATAATACCATATCCAGGGCAACGAACAGGATACGGATAGAGCAAAGTCACACCAGGGCATTCTGGTGGATCAGAAAATGTTTCTAAGTGAGATAATGCTGAAGATGCACTGTCCTCACAACAGAAAAAGTCTATCTGAAGGTGACTTGATTTGTCCACCTACACAGGTTTTTACCTAAATATCTTCAGTTCTCGACTAGGGACTCCTTTCACAAAGAATTACAATCCCTTCAAACTCCTCCTCATCCTCAGTTGGAGCATGTTCAGATCTATTTTATCATTGTAATTCTTACAAAAGTATATGTGGTAGGAGTGAGGAAAGGATACAATGGGAAGTATAACCGATATAAAAATAAAGAAAAAATGCCAGAAGGTTTAAAGATTTGTTTAAACTTGAACATCTGCTCAATCTAAAGTAATTCATGTCTATTAAAATGATGCATATTAATTCTATATAACAGATTAGACCATTGTTCTTCAAACTAATCTTTGGAAGTCTAGACAATTATCAAACATGTTTGAAAAATCAATGCTGAGAGTAATAGGTGGGGAGAGCTGATAAATTCTGGCCTCCTCATCTGCTTTGACTCGAGTGCTCATCTGTCTTCTGCATTTTAAGATTACTTTTTAAGATTACATAAGAATAAATATTGAATGATATCCAAAGCTTGAAACCTGCTTTATTTAGTCTTTATAGAGAAATCTTCTCCATTATTCTGCATTAGTCAAATACTTCTCACCCTAACATTTTGCTGCTTTGAGCAAGGAATATGGACTTTTTAAATAAACTTTGTTAACTACCTTTGAGTAATTATATAATGACCATAATGGGACCTAAAGTATGTGTGTGTATGTGTGAGTAATGCTTTAATAATTCCCATACTTGGCAATGAGTCTTGGAACACTGAAAAAATAAAATAAATTTAAAGTTAAAATAAAATAATAATTCCCATGCTTGTTTCTGTTATATTAAAATTCCTCTATAGCATGCTGACACTATCTTTCTACATGCTATACACCAATTGTAATAGCAAGTAGACCAAATTTAATTCAATTCAATGCTGACCATGTGATATAACCTGACACTTTGTTCAGAAAGAATGAAATGCAAGATAACACATATTTTCTAACCTGTGAAATCTCAGAGAAATAGCAAGTCATAGTATGCAACAACTGTAGGAGAAAATGTATGGTTTTCTCATTTGTAGTCAAAGTTTTATTATTAATGCACTTTTAATTTACTTAATAAAACTATCAAAAATATATAACACTGCACAGCATAAGAAAACATCAACAAAGAAACAAGAAAACTTACAGAATGGAAATAAGTATTTTCAAACTGTGTATCTGATAAGGGTTAATAAACCAAACATATTTTTAAAAAAAATCTTCATACAACTAAATAATACAAAAATAAATAATCCAATTAAAAATGGACAAAGGAACTAAACAGACATTTTTCCAAAGAAGATATGAGAGGACAGTATAGTTTATTCACAGGGAAAAGAAAACCAAAGTCATTTTTATTTTGTGAAACACTGTTCAGGTTGAAATTTTGACTTTTCCATTCTTAGCTGGTATGTGGTATGATGTCAGTTTGAGAATCACAAGATTTCTTAATGTAATAAAGTAAAATTTACCCTAAAAATTAAAGATTCTTGTTGGCTAAAGAAATATACACTATAAAGATTGAGAAAAAGCACTGTTTCTAAGATATTCTCACTGAAAATATTTAAAAAGTCATGTGCAATTTTGTTTTGGAAAGTAAAATAATTTACATTTATTTATGCACACCTGGCTTATTAGTTGTATACTTTCTGCTTTATTAGAGAAGCTGAATATTTTAAAAATCAGGTTTCTTTTTCAGAGACATATTATATGGTAAATGTTGCTATTCTTTGAAACACAATATATGACTTTATCACCTTAATGACTCCTCACAGAGTTCAAGAAGATTGCCAAATCCCATCAACTTTCCTCCAAAGCTATTGCCTTAATACCCATGGGAGACTGTTTAAGTAGATGTTAAAAATAAAAAATAAAATTAGGCTATTAATTACTCATCATTCATTCACATAAAAAATTTCCAAATAATTGCTAAATCTAATTTTTTTAAAGATTTATTTGTTTATTTATTTGACAGAGAGAAACATAGCTAGAGAGGGAACACAAGCAGGGGGAGTGGGAGAGGGAGAAGCAGCCTTCCCACCGAGCAGAGAGCCTGATGTGGGGCTCAGTCCCGGGTCTCCGGGATCATGACCTGAGCCGAAGGCAGTCGCTTAACCAACTGAGCCACCCAGGTGCCCCATAAATCTGTAATTTTTAAACATGTTATTACATTTTACCTGAGTTAAAACTGTTTTAAATTTTAATTTTGGATTTCTATCTGTTCAACTCCAAGGTAACACTCAAAAGCTCTTCTAAGCCAGCATCTTCCATTCCTTTACTTCTTTCCAGGCAAATTGATCCTGGTGTTTTGAGGACTGGCTATATGCCCAGTTTCCACAAATGCTGAAGACTTCTGTGTACCAAGTTAATTAAAATTGACTGCTTGTTTTAGGCAGAAGGAACAGGCAGAATGCCGGATGGTTCTGAAGAGTGATTCAACAATTTAAGCAAACAGAATAACCTGCTTTCAAGCTAAAGAATAAAAATAGTTTATTATGTTGTTTTTGCTAAAAAAGAAAAAAAAGCCTTAAAAACGTTACCTTTATTTGAAAAAATGTGAAATATTTACCTGAATCAAACTGAAAATGCTATACTAGTCACAGAGAAATAATTAGAAATATGCAAATCATCACTTTACACAAAAATTACTTTTTGTTGACCAATGCTTTAAGAGATTTACTTACATTACAGATATATGCTTAATTTCTTTTACTACTGTCTGTAACGAAAAGTACATTTCCCAATATTATGCACATATATGTAATCACTTAACATCTAATTGCTGGAACTCCAGAAAAATATAGCAAAAAGTTTCTTTTTAATAGAGTGAACTGGTATTTGGAGATGGAATTAACTTTTTTTTTAATATTTTATTTATTTATTTGACTGAGAGAGAGATCACAAGTAGACAGAGAGGCAGGCAGAGAGAGAGGAGGAAACAGGCTCCCTGCTGAGCAGAGAATTGGACGCTGAGGCCTAGATCCCATGACCCTGGGATCATGACCTGAGCTGAAGGCAGAGGCTTTAACCCACTGAGCCACCCAGGTGCCCAGAAATAACTTTTAAATAACAATCTAAATGCTTATGGAAATCCTCTAGATTTTTTTGCATTAAAAAAGTTATCAACTTAAGCCTTTAATATACAGTGTTAAGATGGCATAATAAGCTAAAACTTGACTCTATAACCATAGCTCGGTAACTAAATTTTTAGGCAGGAAATGGAATGCTGCTAACATGTACTGAGAGCTTATGAACTGGCAGGGACACTTACCAGATATAGTATACTTAATATATACTATTGCTTTTAATTCTCACCTTAACACCATGCACTAGGTATGTATATACATATTTTACAGATAAAGAAACAGACACAAGACAGGGTAAGAAACTTTCTCAAATGTAAGAACTCCATTAGGATTAATTAATTTGGATTAATTAAATCTATTTTAATTATTTCATTTATTCTGAGTTTTGATAAGTCCCTTAAGTTTACCCAATCTGTTCTTTTCAAATTGTTTAACTGTTAGATATGTAGCATGAATTTTTATTTGGAACTCTGTCAAGATCCAATGATTTTAAACATAAGCTTGAATTAAACTAAAATCATGTGTTAATCCTCATGCATTCCTCAAGGAAAGTTACCTTCAGAATACACTCAAGTTCACATACATGCCAACCAAACCTGATTTTTTGATTTCCATGAGAAGATAAAATTTGATGCTACATTTTATGAAATGGTGAAGGACTCAAAGTAATCGGGTGCCCAAAGGTTACAAATAGTCTTACATTTATAAAAGAAATATAACTTCAAAAAGGAGGTCAGTAATCTCAAAAAACATGAGATTTTGAGGTCCTTTTATTTGAAACTTAATTGTCTAACATATCTCAAAAGGGGTATACCTCAATAAGCTATCTTTACATTATACTCTTACCTAGCAGAACCAAGGTTTTGAGATAGGGTAGTAGAAGGGAACATGAGGTTAGTAGACAGACAGCTAGGGTCTAGCGGTCCTCATTATCTTTTCCTCGTTTCCTCCTCACATCATATCTCAGCCCACTGCAGTTTGATTTGACTTTCCACTACTGAAACTGCTGTACTTGAAGCCAAGTGTTTCCTAACTGTCAATTCCTTTTTCACCTATTCATCAAGTATTTTTGAGCACTTTTTGATGCAAAATACTATGCTAGGTAAAGGATATAAATTGTTGAATAATGATGATGATAATGATAGTAATTATGATTTAATACTGATATTAACTAGCCAAAATCTTTAGAAATGCACTTGAAGTCAAACAAGTTCAGTTTTATTTAACTTGCTAAAGTTAAGAACTTAATTCTAGGAAATTTGGGGATTTCTCAGTAAAAGGAAATCTGAAGCACTTTTTTTACAGGATTTGAAATTTTCTCCAGTGGTTGTAAAGAGAAATTAAGGAATTTGAGAACTGGATTACATATATTTAGAAGTAGGCTCGATTTGGATATTTAGTATTTTAAAAATTATTATCTAAGAGGTGGGAGAACTAAAAGGGATTAGAGTTATAATCAATAAAGAAACAGTAATCACTCATTTTGGTTAGAAGAGCTTATTATATAGATATGGAGGGTCTTGTCCCTGTCTTATTCCTTTCAAGGTCACTAACCTTGTCTATACCTTGCACTGATAAGGGTTCATGTTCTCCAATTATCAACTGACTGTTTCTCAATAATTACTAATAAATTTTTCCAACTGTTTACTATATTCCTGGCATTATTCTGAGCACTTTACCATGTTAACTATTTTGAAGTTCATAAAATCCTATGCGATAGGGTGCCTGAGTGGCTCAGTTGGTTAAATGTCTGACTCTTGATCTCAGCTCACGTACTGATCTCAGGGTCATGAGTTCAAGCCCCACGTTGGTCTCCACACTGGGCATGGAACCTACTTAAAACAAACAAACAAACAAATAAAAAACCTCTAAGACAAATATAGCTATTATGTTATTTCACAGATGGAGAAGATGAGATAGTGAAGGAACAAGCAATGTGCCCAAGATCATACAGCTAGTAAGTGACAGAACTAGACGTGCAGTCTTCTGAACAATATAGACACCAAGGCTACCATCCTGAAAACAAAGTCCTGTGGCATGTCACATTAGACTCCTCAAAGAGTTGACTTTTTCCACTACTTTTCTTCTTAAAATTCCTTTCCTTGGCTTTTATGACATCACTCTTCCCTGCTTCTTCCCTCACATCACTCCTTACTAATGTCCTTGACTGGTTTTTCTTTCATAGCCTTTTTCTGAATACAGATGATCCATTTCTTTTTTTTTTTTTAAGATTTTATTTATTTATTTGACAAAGAAAGAGATCACAAGTAGGCAGAGAGAGAGGAGGAGGTGGGCTCCCTGCCAAGCAGAAAGCCCAATGCAGGCCTAGAAACCAAGACCCTGAGATCATGACCTGAGCCAAAGGCAGAGGCTTTAACCCACTGAGCCACCCACGTACCCAATGATCCTTTTCTTAGTTCTTGCCTCTACCCCCACCTCCATATGTATCCTTCACAAGCAGAAGTTTGTACATAGTTTCAGGTGCTCTATATCTTCATTTCTATCTCCTCTAATTCTAAACCATAATTTTAATTATCTAGATATTTCATATGCTGACAGTGAAGCATAAGCTTTTCATCAAATAATACTGAAGCAACTGGACATTCACTGGTTAAAAAAAATCTTAGGCTAAACGTCACATTTTCTACAAAACTTAATTCAATATCTACCATATTCTTTTTTTTTTAAGATTTTATTTATTTATTTGACAGAGAGAGATCACAAGTAGGCAGGCAAAGAGAGAGGAGGAAGCAGGCTCCCTGAGGAGCAGAGAGCCCAATCCCAGGACCCTGAGGTCATGACCTGAGCCGAAGGCAGAGGCTTTAACCCACTGAGCCACCCAGGCGCTCTCCACCATAGTCTTAAATGTAAAACATAAAACTCTTTAAGACTTTAGAGCCAAAAATAGAAAATAACATTTGGGACCTGAAATTAGGTGAAGAATTCTTAGACTTGACACTCAAAACATTATCCATAAAAGGAAAAAAATGATAGCTTAAACTTCACCAAATATTTAAAACTTTTTACCAAAGCTTATATAAAGAGGATGAAAAGACAGGTTACAGACTTGGAGAAAAATATTTGAAAATCATGTCTCTGACAAAAGGCTAGTACCCAGAATATATAAAGAACCCTCAACGTTCAGCAGTAAAAGTACAACATGTCAATTAGAAAATGGGCAAAATATATGAATGGACACTTCACCAAGCGCAAATACAAAATAAGCACATTTAAAGATATTCAACACCATTAACCATTAGAGAAATGCTAACCAAAATCACACTGATAGATCAGTACACACCTATCAAGATAGCTAAAATAAAAAATATTGACAACATCAAATGCTGGCAAGGATATGGAGACCCTGGATAACTCATACATTGTTGATGGGAATGTAAAATGGTACAGATAGCTAAAACTAAATAGGTAACTATCATCTGACCCAGAATTTATCCTGGGGAAATGAAAACTCAGTCATATTCATGCAAAAACCTGTGCACAAATGTTTATAGCAGCTTTATTCATATGAGCCAAAACTGGAAATAACCCAAATGCCCCTTAATGAGTAAAAGGATAAATAAACTTTGGTATATCCATGCTAGAAAACTAATCAAAAGCTGTTAGGAATGAATAAGGTTAAGATTGCAATGTAGATGTATTTCAAGGGAAGCACAATGAGTGACAAAAAAAATAAATTTAAAATGTTATATACTGTATAATTCCATTTATGTAACATTCTTGAAAAAACACAATAATAAAAATAGAGAATAGACTAGTAATTGCTGGGTTTGGGGGATGGTTCAGGTGGAGAGGGGACAGATGTAGCTATAAAAGAACAGCAAGCACTAGGGGGACTTGTGATGTCACATTTCTGTGTCTTGATTGTGGTGGTGATCACATAAATCTACAAATGTAATAAAACTGCAAGAAACACACACAAATGGTAAACTCTTCCAAGAGCCCTGTGGGTAAAGAGTACATGGAGCTTCCCTATGGTTTTTTGTTGTTATTGTCGCAACTTTTGGTGACCTATAATTAATTTAAAGTAAAATTAAAACAATATTATCTCCCCCTTTCAGGTTAAAGTATTTCATTGACTCGTAATAAAAATAATCTAATCTCCTTAATCTTGTTCAAAAAGCCCTTCATGCTATAAAGTTTTATCTTCTGACAAGATTTACTCCTTCCCCTGGCACTCTGGTAATCAATTGTCCAAATATACAAGCAAATACAAAATTTTCTTTGGAGATAACAGTAAAAGCAGTAAATAATCAGTAAATACCAGTCCTGTATGTTCTTACCATTTTTCACACATATTGCTGGCCACCCAAAAATCTAGGCATCTCTTTCTTTTCTTTTTTCTATTCTTTTCTTTTCCTTTCCTCTCTCTCTCTTCCACTTTTCTTTCTCCCTCCCTCCCTTCCCCTCTCTTTCCCCTCTTTCTTCCTTCCCCTCTTCCTTTTTTCCTTTTCTTCCTTCCTTTTTCTCTTTTCTTTTCTTTTCTTTTCTTTTCTCTCTCTCTCTCTCTCTCTCTCTCTCTCTCTCTTTCTTTCTTTCTAATTGATAGTAGGAGCACATCATGAATCTCAGTATGAAGTAGTCCACTGGCACTAGAAAAGATGTAAATTCCAGTTTCTCACATTCCCAGGCCCTTCTTGAAATACAGTAGGCCTATGAGGTAGGGTGTCCTAGGTTCTCATGACCAGAAGCACCCTCCTAAACCTCAGATGCCAGTGACAAAGGATAAAACACTCTTTGGCGCCTGCAGATGTCACTACAATACAGTGCGGCAACCTGCTTTTGCAGTGGTGTGGAGGGAGCAATGTAGGACTTCAGGCAGAATCCACTCTAACTTAATGGGCTTTTTTTTTTAGGTTATTCAGTATTCTTTCTGATAAATTCATTTGAGGATTAAAAGTACTGAAATGAGTATCTAATACTTGCAACTAAGACATCTGAGCCATGGGGTGCCTGGGTGGCTCAGTGGTTAAGCCTCTGCCTTCAGCTCAGGTCATGATCCTGGAGTCCCAGGATCAAGCCCAACAATGGGCTTCCTGCAATGGGCTGCCTGCTCGGCGGGAAGCCTGCTTCTCCCTCTCTCACTCTGGCTTCTTGTGTTCCCTCTCTGACTGTGTTTCTCTCTGTCAAATAAATACAATCTTGAAAGAAAGAAAGAAAGAAAGAAAGAAAGAAAGAAAGAAAGAAAGAAAGAAAGAAAGAAAGAAAGAAAGAAAGAAAGAAAGAAAGAGGGAGAGAGAGAGAGAGAGAGAGAGGAAGAAAAGAAGAGACGAGACGAGACAAGAAAGAAAGAAAAGAAAGAAACCTGAGCCATACAATACAGTAGTTCATTTGAGTATATTTTTGCCTACAGCGCTATCAAGACTAAAATCCCTTATTACAAGCGCTTAGAGTATAACACCATGGCTAGCACAGTTCCAGAAATCTAGCAGGAACAAAGTAAATATTGAGTAAATGTGAACAAAGGCATTCCTTTTATACAACACATCCAAATCCACTATCTCCTACTATATGGTCCTTTTTCTAGAGAAGTCCAAGTTGTGGACGTCATTCTAGTTGTACACCTTGCCTTTTTCATTCACCATACTAAAATAGTATTTATTTCCTTTCCTTCCTCTGTACCCTACAATCACTGTTCATTTTAACCCATCATTTCTCTGTGACATATTGCTATAGCTCTACTCCTCAACATATCTCCAGTTTAACCACTTACAGTCCCTCACTTATATGGAACTAAGTTAAAACTGAATTTTGATCATATCATTTTTCTTACTTAAACAGGAAAGTATTCGGCGAGATCTCACTGATTTAGGATAAAGCCTAAACTTTTTAAAGCAACATTCTATCTTTATATATTCTGGCTCTTTCCGACATTTCCAGTATCACCTTCTGTCCCTCTCATACACCAACAAGCACTCTGTATTACAGTGACCTTTGCTAACAGACTTCCACCTTCTTATACATACTATTCTCTCTCCTATCTCAATGGCTTTTAACAGCAATTTTCCACTGTGTTAAATACTTTCCTCCATGTCCATCTTAGAAATGTAATCCAATTATCATACTCATTAATCACTCTTTCTGAAATGTCTTCAGTATTACCAGGCAGTTTGTCATTTATTGTCATGCTTCCTCTTTATCACAATTGTAATGTGATTTTTAACTGATGGCAATAGTCAAGTGACAAGTACATATTGGTACTCAATAAATATTACAGTCAATGACTAAAGAAAAAATCAATCAATACATTTTTGAGAATGATAATGGATTACAACTCTAGGTATATAGTATAGGTATAAAACTTCTCAAAATTTTAAAATCTTCTCAATTCATGAGCATGTATAGTTCCAGTTTTAGGTGTGAGAACATTCATACCATTGGTATAGTTAACAATCTATATTAGTATCTCCTATTCAAATAAAGATTATTCCCAGTATTATGTTACTGGAGGAAACATTTTACCCAAACACAGAAAGAAGAATGGATATATTGTACAAAGTCTGAGAGATGGAAAAGAACTTAGAAATCCTCAAACACAAATATTTTATTCTAATCTGAGAATATATAAAACTATTCTAGATTACTCTTATCTGAATCAAATTTGAATTTATTCATATTAAAAGACTAAATTTCCCCATCCAGGCAAATACGACCACCTGCACATTGATTTAAAGTATTACTTATGAAAATTCCCCCATTCTTATGGGCAACAATATCTGTAGGAGAAATTAAAGGAGACCCATACACCTCCACATTTTATCAGTAACACTATCCTTCTCCCAGATGCAAAAGCACCCAGTGATAAGGAAGCTGAAGCTGGTCCTAGTGGTGAATCCACACATTATCCCAATTCCTCACTGTGCCACTAGAGCCTTGTAAACAGGGAGAAGCACCTCATTGACCGTTTCTGAGGTTATTATAGGAAATTATGAATCTTTTTTTCTGAAGAGACGTCAGAACTAATTCTGTCTTACATATTTTTATCTCATTCACAACCAGAAAACCAAATGTCCCTGATATTCCATCATTTTTATTCTTTTTAGCCTCTGCATGCGGGCATTCTGCCTAGTCTCATAGTCATAGTGGATCTCATGAATTATTTCCAAGATGCCCCCTGTAACTCACACACTATCAATCAGCAGCAAAACCATCTAAGCCCTTAGGCTCTTTTCTGAATATTTCCTTCACTTTCTCCTTTTTATAGAAATTGTGGCTACCCTTCGATGACACTGCATGTCTCGCAACCCTCTCTGTAGTGTCCCCCCACCTCTCATGTACCAACTAGTTTTCATCACATGCCCTCATATTTTACTATCTTCTCTCTATTTCTCCTCGTTCTGGTAATCTATACATCCTTATGGGGCATATGTATAACTGTTTTAAAATACTTGTCTACTACGTCCGCAATTTTTCTTCTGGTTATGCATTATAATTTCCTGTTTTTATTTGCCTGGTAGTCTTTAGTTGGAAGCATGCCACTTACATTTGGGGGTGCTGCATTCTGTCCTGGCATGCAGTTAAGGTACATGGAATCTTATTTTTTTTTAATACTTACTTCTTTAAGATTTGTTACATTGAATCCAAATCAGTCTTTAGAGCTAATTTAAACCACTGGTAAGATAACACTCTTCTGAGTATTCTTTCCCATGCCCCATTTATTTACAATGTCTTTCTTTCTGACTCATGACTCCTCCAATTTTCCTGGAATTGTTCTATTACATACAGCAGAGTTTGCATTCTTTCCCCAGCTTTGTATAGTTTCCTCACATGCATGCGGCTATCAATACTCAACCAAAGACCCAAGAGGAATTCCCTATACATATCCACCTCTAGGGCTTGCTGTGTAGCAACCTCTTTTCTCTCAATTAACGCCATCTCTAATTTCCAGAATACTGATCTCTGTCTACATAATCCATCAGGACCACAGTGGCTGTAACTGTGCCTACCTTTATTATGTTAGGACCCAAAAATGACCTCTAGGCATTAAACTGATAACAATCCTGAAACTAATTTATTTCCATTCCTTAAGAGAGTATACTCCTGTATTATAAGCTATAATTTTGAAAGCCTTAGTTCTATCCATGTATTTTGCCTGGTTTCCTAATTGTATATCTAGTCCCTGTTACTTAGTCTTGCCTAGAAGTCTCCATTGAAAGGCTGCTGTAAAGGCCCCCACCCTTCAGAATGTAAGAGCAGACCCACATTCTGTTATCTGAGCCCAGCAACCTGCAGGCAGGTACCCAACCCCACCCAGGCCCCAAGGACCGCGCGCATGCAGCTTGTCACATACCTCTTGCTAGCCCAAATTAGGACATATATCCCCCTGTAGAGACGATTGGTGAAAGTATGTGATTTGTCGTAAACTGATTGGCTGCCTGCCTGCAGACCCTGCTGTGGTGTTTTAAACTAATTGGCTGTCGATGTGCGGGCTTTGCTGTAACGGACAATGTAGTTCTATATAAGGGCGCCCCCGGGATAGCTCCGGGCTCTCAGCCGCTGACTGGTTTGGGGTCAGGCTGTGAGCCCGAGCATGCTAGAATAAACCCTTTGCTTTTGCATGAGATCGTCTCTTGGTGTCCTCCATTCAGCGCAAGCTCCACGTCCCTTTTCATCCATAAGTGTGTTTGTTTTTAATTTTCATAGTCTTGAGGTTTTCATATTTTGTTTTTGTTATTAAATTTGTATTATGTCTAGAGTATATGAACATTATTTTACAGAACTTTCAATGATAAGACGCTTTTTAAGGGCTAATACGGAATCAGCTTCATTAAATATTTCATGTGAACTTGACATGTATAAGTACTATTTATTTATTTATCTATTTATTTATTTTTGTATAAATACTCTTTAAATGCAGGGAGTAATATTCATTATTTGTCTATTTTAAGCAGTTCATTAATAACATTTCTTTCTGCATTATCAATAATTTGAAAAAAAACTTATGCCTTTGTCTGATTTTTTTTTTTGCTAAGAAATGTGGCATCTCTTCATATAAAACAAAATATTCATTATTTCATCAGTGTCCTGATACATTATGACATTATATCATATTTAACAATTTAAAATTGTAAAATATTTTGAATCAAAACTAATTTAAAAATCTCTATTTTTAGGGGCACCTGGGTGGTTCAGTCAGTTAAGCAACTGTCTTAGGTTCAGGTCATGATCCCAGGGTCCTGGGATCTAGTCCTATGTTGGGCCCCCTACTCGGTGGGGAGCCTGTTTCCCCCTCTCCTCTCTGTTTGTGTTCTCTCTCACTATCTCTGTCTCTCTCTCTCTCAAATAAAACCTTAAAAAAAAAAAATCTCTGCTAGGGGCGCCTGGGTCGCTCAGTTGGTTAAGCGACTGCCTTCAGCTCAGGTCATCATCCTGGAGTTCCAGGATCGAGCCCCACATCGGGCTCCTTGCTCAGCGGAAAGCCTGCTTCTCCCTCTCTCACTCCCCTTGCTTGTGTTCCCTCTCTCGCTGTATTTCTGTCAGATAAATAAATAAAATCTTCAAAAAAAAAAAATCTCTGCTAAAAAACAGTCAGCCTGCATCATTTAATAGTTACTGTCAAAGGAATATTTCTTTTTTTTTTTTAAGATTTTATTTATTTATTTGACAGAGAGAAACACAGCGAGAGAGGAAACACAAGCAGGGGGAGTGAGAGAGGGAGAAGCAGGCCTCATGCTGAGCAGGAAGCCCAATGTGGGGCTCGATCCCTGGTCTCCAGGATCATGACCTGAGCCTAAAGCAGTCACTTAACCAACTGAGCCACCCAGTTGCCCCCAAAGGAATATTTCTAACATGTTGCTACTTTCCATTTAAGCTTAATTCTCTTTCTCCTTTTTTCTTTTACCTTTTAAATTGAGTATTTCTTCCTTTTTCTCTGTACCTTTCAGAATCTATAAAATTATTTTATTTCATTTCTTAACTTTAATATGTTTACATGCATACTTACAAAGTCTAAAAATGCTAAATAAGTATTTCTACATATATCCCTAATAATGCAAAGATCTTGGATTGCTTTAACTCCAGTTAATCTCTGCCCTATCTCATTATTATTGTTGACTATTTTTGTCCATTTAGTTATGTTTTCCACATTAAGACCATGCTATCAATGTGTTACGAATTCAAAGTTCATTTCCATATAGCTTGTTAACAATTTATTTGCTACCATCCCTTCCTGCATACCACTAATTCCTTCAGGGATCATATTTCTTCTTTCTCAATTATGTTTAGAAATTTCTTTAGTAAGGGTCTGTAAATGGAAAATGTTTGTTGGATATGATTTCATATCTACCTATTTACCATTTTACCATATTCGTATTTTATAATGATATTTCCATTATCTGAAGTTCTTATAAATTCAAATTTTGCTGCCAGATTTTTGTTTGACTTTTCCTATCATCTTCATGATTTCTTATTTCCTCGTGTGCTTTAAGTTAAATTATTAATTCATAGTCAGCAGTGTTTAGCTGATAGAATTTTGGTTTTAAATTGTGTTTTTCAAGATTTCAATTGTTTCTTCTATGGAGAACTATGAATATAGGAAAATCTTTTTTAAATTTCCTTTTTGTTAATTTTTTTTGTTAATTTCTTCTTTTGAGCTTAATTTCCTTGTATTTATAGGGAATATAAATCTAATGAAAATATCTCAGGAAAGGACTTTTCTTATATGTTCTCCTAAAAATTTTGGAAGGAGCTATCTTCCTTTGCCTACACTCAGATGTTGTATTTTATTTTTATAGAGTCACGGATTTTTAAGAGTCACATTTTTATGCAGGAGTCCTAGTCGATACAGATCCAAATCGATACAGATCCAAACCCAATTTAGAAAAAAAACAATAACAAAACAAAACAAAAACACTTTTTTTACTAACATAAAGTAGAAACAGAAAACTTCAGTGCTAGCTAAAGCTAAATCTATGATTGTTGTGGGGACATTTATAGATTTTTGTAATCTAGGAATCCAGATTACATAGGTTCAAACCTGAGATCCTGTTGCCAATCAAAACTTCAATCTCTTCCATCAGTGGGCTGCTGTTATTTTCAGTGTTCCGGCAGCTTCCAGCTACTGGTGTTCATCTGCTCCAAGGAGATAGTCTCTCTCCAAGTTCTTAAAGCTCCTCAAAGGCAGACTGCTATCGCTGGTTTCTCCATGCTCCTGGTGGGGCAGTGGGCTATCTAGGTTCTACTCCAGCTTCAGTTCTAGGCTAACTCTGTGTGCCTGAGTCTTTTTAGACTCTCTTACAACTGGGGACTCTTGGATAGGAGAAAACTTCCTGCTTCCTCCCAACAGTAGCACCTCAGTTTCTTTGCACGATCCTGGGTTCAAGTGGATTATCTGGATGATTTTTGCTTCCATCTCTTTGAAGCAGTGTGTTGAAGCAAGCATTTTTCCTACCCCTCCACTGTCCTCTGTCTGGAGTAAATCTTCCTCTGGGCCTGGGAGGTGGCAATCTTTTTGTCCCTCTTCTCATAGTGTAAGGGTTTTTCTTTGAATAAGAGAAGAATCCAGAAAATTGGGCCAGGTTTTTTCTCTGTCACTAGTCACTGGAAGCCATTCCCCATCTGCACACTCTAGAAGGCTCTCTCTGGTCTTTTGTCCTGCCTCTGATCTTTCTCAGAGGTCCCTAATGCTGGTTGGTGGAAATGAACTTGAAAGTAAGTGGACCCTCTATAACAACCTGGACTAAATGTGGTTTTAAGGGGCAGGATTTCTGTCAAATAAATAAATAAAATCTTAAAAAAACAATGTGATTTTAACAATTTGGAATAAAATCCTTCTCTACTGAACTTGTTTATTTTAAAAAAAATGCTAATTTTCAATAGATAAGTAATTCTAGAAAGGTTTTCTTTCAACAAATACAACAAATCTGTGTGTGACTCATTAGCATTTTTTTTTTTAAGATTTTATTTATTTGACAGAGCAAAACACAGCCAGAGAGGGAACACAAGCAGGGGGAGTGAGAAAGGGAGAAGCAGGCCTCCCGCTGAGCAGGGAGCAGGATCATGACCTGGGCCAAAAGCAGTCCCTTAACCAACTGAGCCACCCAGGCGCCCCAGCATTTATTATTAATAAGCACTGCAGAACATCTTCCTTGAAAAAAACTGTCCCTTTATAATATATAAGGGATGTAAAAGTCTTCCAAGAGGAAAAGGCAAATTTAAAATTAATTTTTGCACTACTGGGCATTTACCCCAAAGATACGGAAGTAGTGAAAAGAAGGGCCATATGCACCCCAATGTTCATCGCAGCAATGGCCACAATCGCCAAACTGGGGAAAGAGCCAAGGTGCCCATCAACAGATGAATGGATAAAGAAGATGTGGTACATATATACAATGGAGTACTATGCCTCCGTCAGAAAGGATGAATACCCAACTTTTGTAGCAACATGAACTGGACTGGAAGAGATTATGCTGAGTGAAATAAGCCAAGAAGAGAAAGTCAAGTATCGCATGGTCTCACTTACTTGCGG
>PITA01026079.1:0-23262 GCA_004023965.1 Spilogale gracilis
TTCTCTAGATTAAATAGTATTGCTTAGCCATGAATATATTTGGAAATCTGGTTAATGAGGACTGAATTCTTCCTAGTTTTATTTTGAAGAAGAATTTTTTACTTCTTATTCTCACACTAACCAGTCAAACTTTTTTTTTCCTGTACTTTTGTTTCAGAATAACCCTGGTTTATGTACCTTAAGCTAAAATTGGGAGTGTTCTTTGTTCTATAAAGAAACGATCAAGAATCAGAAGGAAATCAGTCACACCAGTGGAAATATCATGGATCAGCCACAGAAAATAAAATGTTCTACTTTTTCTCTCCTCTGGATCTATTTCTAGTTCTTATACAGCATCTTAAATACAAATCTAGCTGTTTTAAGGTACTAATTATCTCAGATCAGTCTCAAAGATGCCAGTGACTTTTTCCTTTGAAGTCTTACTATATATTCAGTGCAGATAATTGCAGAATTCAATGGTAAGATCTTATTGTCCCAGTATGAGCTGATGAGGTAATAATCATGACTTTCATTAATCTGCTCTACCTTTATGGATCATTAAAATAGAGCATTCTCAATATTCAGACTACTCATTCAAAAAGTGTTTGACAATCTTTAAGTGGTCAGAAAAAATCTGGGAAAAATGACTTTGTTGTTCTCTTCCTATATTTGCTGTCCCAGGACCTTGCTAGTTTGTGGTTCTAGCAATATAAAAAGCAGTGGTTGTGTTGGGACCCTGCAACCCTGGATCCCTGACCCTAACCAGTTGTCTGTAATTACTTGTCTCAGAGCTGATACAGAAGAGCAGTGTTAACTCTGAGTGGTGTCCCAGGACTACTCAGGGCACCGGCCATCACAGCTGCACTGGCTGACTTGATGAGAAGCTGTGTGCTTCTGACCTTCCACTTCCTGGTGACATTCATGAATCCAATTTCTCACCAACATTGTGGACAAAAATTACCTCTTTATACTGTCCAATTTGAAAATCATTATATCTGCACAAAGGCCTTTGGATTTTTATTTTTTCTGCTTAAATAAAGATGCTATGATAAACAGATTACAGGCACAATTGTATTTTTTTAAATTATACACCAAATACCAAGCAGTATGCTAAGAATTTAATTTAATCTTCTTTGAAACCAGTGATATAGTGGTAGGGGAAGCAATGTGGACAATGGTTCACTCAGGCAGGAATGATTTTTTCAAAGTATTCTCATGGACATTTTTTAGAAATTCCAGCACATGGTAAAAATATAAAGCAGATCAACATTGTCTGTTGTATCACTTTTATATTCTTACCACAATGAACCCCATTATTGACCCCATTATTCAAAATTGTCCTCTCCTACTACCCTGTCTTACCTTAGGCTGTTACAATAAAGATACCAGTACAGGTGGCTTAAACAATAGAAATTTACTTCTCACAGTTCTAGAAAGTGGGAAGTCCAAACTCAGAGTACCAGTATGGTTGGGTTCTTGGTAAGGACCCTATTCCTGGCTTGCAGACATCCGCCTTCTGACTGTATTCTCTCATGGCAAAAAAAAGCATGGAATCAGGAGGGAGACAAACCGTAAGAGAATCTTAATCTCAGGAAACAAACTTAGGGTGGTTTGGGGGTGGGGAGGAGGTATAGGGTGACTGGGTGATGGACACTGAGAAGGGTATGTGCTATGGTGAGTGCTGTGAATTGGATAAGACTGATGGTTCACAGACCTGCACCCCTGAAGCAAATAATACATTATATGTCAATAAAAAATAATAAAAATAATAATAAAAATAATTTTAAAGAAAAAAAGAAAGGAAAAAAAAAGAAACCTCTCCCATTTATTCCTCTCCACAAAGGTACTAATCCTATCATGGGGGCTCTACCCTCTTGACCTCATCTAAATCAGGTTTTACCTCCTATTGCTCTCACATTTGGGTATAGGGCTTTAACATGTTAATGGAGGAGCACATTGGGTACATAACACACCCCCCACTTGGTATGCCACTGTCTAACATTTAAGCTATGTACTATTTTCATCCTGTTTTGCAAAATTGGACCTGGAGGCAGAGAGAGATTATAAGAAATCTGAGAAAGATTATATTCTTGATATCAAATATATATTTAAAAGAGTTGTAAAACACAATAAGGTGGCAAAGGCAATTCACCAGAAATCCTTTAGTTTAACACATAATGTTGATTCTCCATCCAATATGCCTGTATTTATTCAGTGTAACAATCATAATAAATAGCATGTAAAATCAGGGCATAAATAATGTATGGTCTGAGTTTAAGTGGGAATTTGCATATTATAAAACTGTTTTGTCTTAATGCAGACTTTTTTTCCCAAATCTGGATTTTTTAAGAACTGCATGTTAATGATTTGGAAAAAATATGAGGTTTGGTGATAATTTGGGCAATGTCTCGATTAAAGTCTGTCTTCTCACAAAGCAGATGCAAAGCTGAAAGAATATTTAAACTGCATATAGGACATGTTCTATTCAAACCCAAGAGATAAAATATTTACAATAAACAATAACATCTTTTATCAACCCACTAAGAGGAGGTCTTCTAGACAGTTTGGTGTTAGCCTTATCAGAAGTTCTCCTAACACTTGAAGTGATGAAACTGCATTATTTAAATTCTCTGGTAATTCAAATTTGAGTTACTGCTGTTTTTCTCCTCTTCCTCTTTCTCCCTTTTTTCTCCTCCTCCTCCTTCTTTTCCTTCTTCACACATAATGAAGAAATATTATACAAACTTCTAGCTATATTCCCTATCAAAGTAAGGGGAAAAATCAGAGTTATTGTAATTTAAGAGTGTTTTCGTTTCCATGAATGAAAAATTGGAATTGAAATTAGAGGTGAACCTACCAGAAATTTAGAAATAAAATGATTAATATTTGGAGATTATATGTTTTTATACCTTCAGAACCTGAGATTTATTATGAAATGCAAAACTAATGAGCATTTGCAAAATGATCTGGGATGGTGGAGGTTTTACAGGAAAGAGTAATCACATAGTCAAAGGAAAGAGATTTAGTGTGGTTTTAGAGAGTTCATGTAGTTTGGTAAGGCATCTGTGTGAATATGATGAAGACATATTGGCTGGAAATGTTGTCAGCATTTATCTTTAAGACTTTCCATTCCATGGTATACAATTTGGGTTATTCTCACCGAGTAATGGCTGGATCACAAATCCATTTTAGAAGTTTCTTGTTTAAAAAAAAAAAAGTACTTCATAGTAGAACTTAAATGACCTTGGTTAACAGAGGGCAGGGAACACATTTAGAGACCTGGCATAAAAAAATTAGCTATAAAAAACTAGAAATGAAAGTAGAAACAAATATAATACCAATATTAGTGGCAGAATTTATAAAATGGTTAAGAATAACTTTAATAAAGAGATACATATAAATAAAACTATAAATCTCATTGAATAATAAGCATTTGACAAACTATCTCAATGACTGTTCATATGAAAAACAATATGGAAATATCAGTGCTTATGATTTAAAAAAATCTATTCTATGTAAATGTAATGAGATTACCACAGAAGTTTTACAGAATAAAATGAGAATTATTTTTAAAAAGTAAAAATAAATAAAAATAAAAAGGGGGAATGAAGGAGGTACTTGCTTTATAGGATAATAAAACATGTATTTACAAATTTGCATTATGTTGACACAAGCATACATGATGGAAAGTTCTAGTTGTTCACAAAAATCCATTTTTCCCTTCTCCTGTGATAATAAATTTATAGGTGTGCACATGGCTTCCTAGCCAAACTACTCTTCACAGATTCCCTTGCAATTTAGTTTATCTATGGCTAAAAACTAAGTTCTTACCAATGAAACATTAGCAAAATTTAGCGTTCCACTTCTCCAACGTACATAATGTAATCTGGCATGCTTCCCCATACTCAGAACCCTTGCTTTCAACTAGAACTTGGACAGGGCAGCAATCTGGCTTATGTATGGACAAAAGAGTAATGTGATCCTGAATAACTAGAAAGACTAGCTCCTATACTGAAACAGATTATTCATATGGGAATTTTTAGTGTATGTGCTGCCAAAGCGAGCACTTCATATGGGAATTTTTATGTGGAAGGAAGACATTTCTTTCTGTTTTTCTCTTTGCTACATTTTTGTTGGAGGTATTGTTTTAGCAGTCTAGCTTTACCATAAGCAGACAAATTGATTAGTCAGAATAACCTAGAGATTCCAGAAATATATTCCTATTTTAGTTAGTTCAGGTTGCTGCGATAAAATTCAATGGACAGGTGTCTTAAATAACAGAAATTTATTTCTCAGTTCTGAAGGCTGGAAAGTATAAGATCTAGGTGCCAGCATTTCTTGATGAGAACTTGCTTTCCTAGCTTGTAGACCACCACTTTCTCATTTTGTGCTCAGATGGCCTTTCTTCCATATGTGGGAGTAGAGAGAATGAGAGATCTCTCTCTTCCCCCTCTTAAATGACACTAATCCCATAATGAGTTTCTTAGCTTCATGACCTAATCTGAACCTTATTCCCCCTCCAAGTACCATCACACTGGTGATTAGGGCCTCTAAACATGAATTTTGAGGGACACAAACTTCCAGATCAAAATGACTGGATTTAAACATTTTTAAAAATGTGTACTCAAAAAAAAAAAAATAATGTTTACTCCATGGGGGAAAAAAAGATGGTTTAATCAGGAAGTGATGCTGGTATAAAGGGCTAGCCAACTGAGGGAAGATAATATGGACCAATATGTTATACCCCAAACTGAAAACAAGACAATAAAAATCATAGATGAACTAGGGGTGGGGAAAGGAGTTTGGGAAGAAACTGTATTTGATCTGATTTAATAATAGCCAAGATAATTGTGAAGATAATCAAATTAGATAAAAGTCAATATATTATAAAGATAAAGTAGTAAAAATAAGGTAGGAAAACAGTGACATGTTGGTATTTTTTTCTGTTGCCTGATAATTTTTAAAAATTTCAAATATATCTGACTACTCTCAGTGTTCTACAATATGATATAAATTAAAGATTAGAGAAAGACATATATCAGAGACTTGGATTGAAAGACTAAAGATTACTCAAAGTGTAGTAGTGAAGATAAGCAATGTTCAAAAGTGGTTCTAGGAGAAGAAAAGTAGAAAGAGAGAAAAGAGAGTGATCTTCAAAGACAACCCCAAGGACTACACAGAAACTTTTCTGGAGTTTGTTTTTTGTTTTGCTTTGTTTCTTTCATTTTGTTTTTGAGTAGGTATATTTTATATGGAACAAGATAATAAAATAGCATGCATGTGATTTAAAACCAACCAAGCCCTGATTATATATATATATCAATCACTGTAGCTGTGATTTCACATCAAACCTAAACCTAAGTAAGAACGGGGCATGTATTTACTCTTTTCATCATGTGCTAGAGGAGAGCACTGTCTCCACCAGAGCCTCAAAGGAATAATGAGACCCCTGATAGAGACAAGTCAGCCATCAGGCTTAACCTGCCCCCACAGAGCAGGTAAAGGGAAGAGGCCCTGCTGTGTCTCTCCTGCCTTCCTCCTGGAATGTGGGTGTGGACCCTGGTCAGTACCTCCTTAGTGGCAGTGCATGAAAGGAGAGGGTTGGAAAACCATCTGGAGCATAACAGGCAAAATGAATCCTTCTTATTTATTTATTTATTCATTTATTTATTTATCTATCTATCTATCTATTTATTTATTTATATCTATCCATCTATTTATGGGACTCCTTTCCTGTAAAGGGAGAACCAAGCTGAGCAGCATTCCTTTCCTGCACCCAAGTCCCCAAACAGTCCAGAGACTGCAGGCAGCAAATGTTGGGCTGGGTAATAGCACAGGCCTCAGGAGCCTCCTTCAGTGCTGAGCTGCAGTAACTGTTTGTTTCTGTAAAGTTGTCATTAAATCCAGCAGAAGAAGCAGCACCACTCAGAGACCAGGGGCCAACTGGGCCTGAAGCTTTAGGGTGGACCTGAGTCAGGCTTCTGAATGACAACTAGTCATGTAAGTGTGGCTAAAAGGAGCCTCACAACAGTGCAGGTCCCCAAGTGTTTGTCCCATTCTCTTCTAAGCCCACCCCAACATGGTATTTTCCATCACTCCATCAAAAGTACATTGATAAAGCAAATTTCAGTCTTTATCTTCTTATTCTGAGAATATATTCAATGTTCAACAATTTTTCATCCCTTTCTGCCTTCACTCTGGGACATTATAACCTGTGTGTCCCAGTACTTTGCAAACATTTAGTTGGTATTTGATCAGGGATTAGGAGAAAGGGATGAGCACTAGAGTGTAGAAGGAGGTAAAGTTAATACAAAGACATTTTATTGAATTGCTTATTGCTACAGATAAATGGGGGTTCGATCATATAATCTGATCTGAGAAGCCTAGGAATGCACTCAGAGCATCCCTCTGGGGGAATCCTGGCCTGATAAGTCAAAAGCTTCCTGCACAGCATGTGAATGCCCTACTTAATTGCTACACATGTGTGAGCAACAAGTAGGTTCTCAGGATACATCCTTCTACAGGAAGGACAGTGAAAATCTCATGGTCCAAACCTGAGGTAAGCTGCTGATAAGTATCTTCTATATGAAGTTGGTTGGCTGTATAGCTATAAAGACGAAGTGTGTTTTTACACAGGTCACTGGAACAAGAAGACAACGAAGTCTAGATAATCTGAAATGATACATAAGTGGTGTCCAGTGCAGTCTACTTATGAAGTCAAACCCATTACTCCCATTCAAAGTGGTGGTCAATTGCAATACCTTAAAAAAAACTTAAGGAGAAGTTTGTCAAATAATCTGAAATCCTTGCTATTGTAGCTGTGCTAAAGTCAATATTCATTTAGGATCTTCTTCCTCTGAACCCTTCTAAATTTGTTCAACTTTGGCCATGTGTTAAGCAGCTTTTTTTTTTTTTTTACTAGTTACATGATCCAATCCAGATTTTATCCAGCAAGATCTGAATCTTCAGTTGTTCTGCCTTTCTCAAGTCATGCTTGCTTCCATTGCCCACTCATCATATATATATATGTATTGTATATTGTATATATATTGTATATATATATACACACACATATATATACATCTATCTATATATATAATGAATATATATGTGAGATATGAATATATACATGATATGTGAATATATTGAATAAATATATATATTCAATAAGATATATATATATATATCTGGGAATAAAACACCATTGGGGATAAAACACCATTGTAAATAACATGATAACATATAACTGGGAATCAAATCACCAAGAGATGTCCCAATGCATCCCTGAGTTCTAACATACTTCTCTACTTATCCATGGTCTATTATACAGAAGTAACTCTAGATTTTCATGGTTTTTCAAGGTCAGGTATCTTCATGAGTTTAGTAATTGATTTGTCTCTTACCACAGTGGACGGAGAAACTCCAAGTAACCAAGTAGTAGTTGCTTCTTGGTAGAAGTCTTCCCCAGCTGGGAAGCAGAACCTCTAATACAGCAGAATCTAAAATTTCAGAGATGAAAAACACAAAATTTGGACTAGCCACTAATGAATCACTAGGAGTTATGGTAGGAGGGGCCAACTTTATTCCTTTCCTTTATATCCTGACCTTCTCTATTCTAGCTATTAGGAATACAATAGAATATGTCGGCTCTTGGTTTAATGCATGAATCAACTCCTGGAACAAAGTTCCCTAATCTCAATATTGTTGGCATCAAGCTGACCCTTTAGTTGAGCTTTTAACAGGTAATTTTACTGTTTTATCTGACTGGAAATTTCTAGGAAATGAGATAATCAATTTGGGAGTCCTTCAATCATGGTTCTGTCAGAAGTGTTAGGGTAATGGAAGAAGAACCCTAATACTTTATATACAGGTGTCAGTCCTAATCAGGACAAATGGTGGCCCCTTCTAGGTGGAAAAGATGAAATATAATCAATGTGCCATGCAGCAGTTTGATAGTTTTTGTTGGGGGATCTTGGCATATTGAGAGTTTAGCATCACTTTCTATTATTGGCAATGACAGTAACTGGCTAATCCTTGTTGAGAAAGAGCACACACAGTCTCCATCCTTGGTACTATAACCACTTCCTGCTTTAGCCTATTATACCAGTATATCATCCAAGTGTCACAACGGCTGCATTATTGAATGCTTCACTTAAAACCTGCTGTACATTCCAATCAAGGATGAATTCTTTTGATACCATCACAGGCAAGAGTCATCACCACTTCACTTCTATTTATCTTGGGGTTGGACAATTGTTGGTAGAGATGTAGAGGAGATAAGAAGGAAGCAAAGTGTGAAAGAAAAATAGTTTCTTCAAAGCAAAGATGTATGATAAATCATCTTCATGTTTATTTAGGTATATATCTATATGTACACAAATGAATAAAGCAAATGTAACATGAGATAGAGTTATGTATACTGACTTGTAAAAATCTATTAGATTAAGTGAAAATAGAAATTTTCAAAGTGATGTACACTGTATGATTCTGTACCAGTGGAAAAAAACACAATATATATTTGTATAAAGAAGGCTGCTGGAGAATAAGCAAGATGCAAATTTTTATATTGATTCCTCTCAGTGGTGGGACAGGGAAATGCAGAGGAGGTAGGGAGAAGAAAATGTTCTTTTGTCTTTATGCATCTTGCCCTAAAGCAAATAATTTTATTTATTGTACATACTATAGATAAAGTCAATAAATAAAAAAGGTAAATATAATGTATGAGATGTAATTTGGGAAGTAAGTATAGCAAAATATCTATATTGGTTTTATCAGACCAGGTCAATATTTTGGTTGCCTTCTCCAAGTTTAGAAGAATGTTTAAAATAAAATAACTCATAATTTTAAGATACAAAACAATCATGCAAAATTAATCACTTGTTAATGTTGATCATTAGTCTTGATGCATTTTAAACATTTATGTTATCTTAATATGTTTTATTTCTCACTGAAAGATTAGCAGCATCTTTAGAGCTAAAGATCTAAATGAAAGTCATTCAGGCACACAGTTCACTGTGGGATTTGGATGGACCTTTGCAATAATTTTTAAAGCTATGTTCTTATTCTGTAATCTATTTTGTGAGCTCTGCTGAGAACAACTGCCCCTGTAGCCACTCAAGAGAAGCAGAGTTCAGGTAATCTCATCGTTTGTTCTGCCCCCAAGTGCTTAACCCTCTCTCCTTTCTGTGCACACATTCCAATCTGCACAAAGACACCTTTCATTACTTCTTAAAACACCACAACATCAGAATCTTTTGGATTTTTAGATGACCCTAAGATCATCATAAAGGGACTTTGAGACATCTGACAAAGCTTTCTCACAAAAACACTAATTGGATGGAGACACTGGGCTTCTAAATTTCAGCTCTATGTGTATTTAAGGTTGACTAAGAGTAAAGTGGAAAGAAAAGAGAAAGAAACTAATCTGTTTTCATTCATTCATTTCTACTGCTCTAAGAGAGAAATTCTTAAAAGACCAGCTTTTGAAATTCTGAGGGACCTTCTTGGTTTACTCTCTATTTTAGCATTTTCCAATAATAATGAAGAAAACAAATAACAACACCTCTCAGATACCTTTCTGGATTCTCTAAGGACATGGGAAGGTGACAATTAGAGAGAATATCAATATACACACATTCAAACACACACACATACCCAAACACAGACAACAGGAGGAAGGAAAAATGAATTAAGGAAGAAAGGAAGGGAGGAAAGAGGGAAATAAGGAAGGAAGGGAAGGGTATCAGAAAAAAGTGAGGGAGGAGACAGAAATCAGTCTCATGAAGGAAGAATAGAAAAGGAGGAGAAAACACAATCACCAGAGTAGATTTCATACTTGTCTCGAATAACTATGTTTTTTTCCCTGTATTTATCAGCTGAAACAATCTACCAGATTGACAGAACTGCCTAAACTAGTTAGAGGACATATCTCTTAATAATATAGACAGAGGTAGGATATGAGTGAAAAGAGGAGGTTCAGTTCTGAGTGGATACAAAAGAGCACATGATAAAGCTCCTTGATTTAACTCTGGAGTTAAGTATTGGAGAATGGGAAAGGTGCAGTGTTCTCAGGTAGGCACTCAAAACATGCTACTTGCCTACCTTCCTACTGGTGAAAAATTTGTGTCACATGTCTTCTACAGAATTGTTTATGAGATCATTTACTTCCTAAAATCTTAGAAGACACAATGGGCTATCTGAGAAATGTTTTCCCATATTATCACACACACACATATAAAATTAAAATAGGGAGCAAATCCTGAATAGAGTAATATCAGAATTCAGTAAAACTTATTTTTGCAAGTACCTATCCCTTATAGAATCACTAGGTTTGATATCATTGTATTCAAATTATATGTTAAATATAATGTTTTAGATAGCAATGAAAGAAGGAAAGAGAGTGAGAGAGAGGGAGATAGAGAGAGATAATATGTGCCCTCACAAACTTCTATAGTTTCCCTTGTCGTCTTCTGCTTCCAGTTTCTCATTCTTTATATATTAATTATTTCTGTTATATATAAACCTATGTTTATTAAACAGGATAAATAAATGTGTATATATAAATATAAATATATAATATATATATAAATATAAATATATAATATATATATATTTCTTTTCAATATTAGGAATGGTAGGTTCCAAGCATTAGAAGGATACCATGACAAGAGCCTCTGAAAATCCTCTCTTCCATAAAAGCAGTGAGAACACTGACAAAAATCAGCTTTTATAAAACTCTGGAAATTAATCAGACTTGCAAAAATCCCGGGTAGTAGACCTCATGGACAAGTATTTGCCAGATCAATGGCTGCATACCACATAACAGGGAATATGTTAAGTTGCCCTAGCAGGGAAACTTCATCTGATATAGTGGCTGCAATTGAAGGTAGCACCCACTTAAGTTTATGATAGTCCACTGTCATTTCCCAAGATCCATCTGTCTTCTGCACAGGAGAAATAGACAAGTTGAATGGGGGTGTAGCCTAAATCATCACCCTTTGATCTGGTGGGACTAACCTCTGCAATCACTGTGGGTATTGATACTGCCTTTGGTTCACTAGTTTCCTGGGTAGAGGTATTCCTAACAGCTTCCTCATGGCCTTCCCCACCATAACAGCCCTCGCCTTCAAAGTTTGGGGAACCAACATGGGGATTCTATCAGTTGCTAAGTATGTCTATTCCAATTAAACATTCTGGAATTAGAGGGATAACCACAGGTTGAACCCATTGTGAGATAGACCTGGCCTCTATAAGCCTCACTTTGGACTGGAGGCCCACAGTGACATTATGGTTCTCTTGGAATTCGTATCAGTTCAGAGTCAGTATTCAATCATCTCTGAAAGTTCTGATTATTGTTTTTCCCCACTGTACAGTTACCCTAGTAAAAGGTTTTATTCCCCTTTGAAGAAGGCTTGGAGAAAGATTAACCGCATACATTTTTGATAATATACTGAGGTCCCTCATTAAGGAGACCTGGACTTGCTTTCATTCAAAGGGCTCTGGATCTGTGAACTGCCTCAAATTTGGGAATTGATTGAGAAGCTGTGATACTCTGCTTTTATGATTCAGGTTAGAATACAAAGCTATAGTAATTGATACAGTGTTGGTACATTGTAATTATTGGTACATAGTAATTGATACATATATTGGCACAGTAATTGATACATATATTGGCACAGTAATTGATACAGTGTTGATACATTGTAAATATTGGTACATAGTAATTGATACATATATTGGCATAGAAGCCAATAATATATAGATCAATGAGACTGAACTGAGAGTTCAGAAAGAAACCCATAATAATGGTCAATTTACTTTCAACAGAGTAACAAGATGATTCAATGTATAAAGAATCACTTTCTCAACAAATGATACTAAGGAGACTTGATATCCATATAAGAAAGAATTAAGTCAGACAATGATACAAAATTAACTTAAAAAAGATCAAAGACCTAAATGTAAGACTAAACCATAAGGTTTTGGAAGAAAAATTGAGCATAATCCTAGTGATCTTTGATTAGGCAATGATTTCTTAGATGTCCCACTGAAAGTACAAGTCATAACAAAGAAGAAATAGATAAGTGCGATTTATCAAAAATAAAACTTGTGGGCATCAAAGGATACTATTAAGGATGTGCAAATCCACCCCAAAAAATGGAAAAAGTATTTACAAATTATGTATTTGGGACTTGTATTCTGAATATTTAGGCTCTTATAACTCAACAATGAAAGACAAATAACCCAGTTAAAGAATAAGCAAAGAATATAAATGGGCATTTATCCAAGAAAGATATACATACAGTCAGTAGACACATGGAGAGATGCTCAATATTATTAGTCATTAGGGAAATTAAAAATGCAAAGCCACAATGAGATTCCATTTTACACCCACTGGGTTAGCTAGAATAAAAAAGATGGACATTAGCAGTGTAGCCAGGATGTAGAGAAACTGAAACCCTCAAACACTGCTGTTGGGAATATAAATTTTTTTAGCCACTTTAGAAAATACTTTAGCAGTTCCTCAAGAAGTTAAAGCTATCGTATAGCTCAGGAGTTTTACTCTTTGGTATTTAATATATTTAACAAAATAACTTAATATTTAAATATACATCTGCACAAAAACTTGTACACAAATGTTCAAAGTGACATGATTAGCAATAACCAAAAATATGCAAATACCCCAAATGTCCACCAATTAATAAGTGACTAATAAAATATGGCATCTTCATACAATGGGATATTATGCATCAAAACAAGAAATGAAGTACTATTTATGATACAATTTGCATGAACTTTGAAAACCTGAAAAATGAAATATTCAAAGAAAAAAGACGATATATATCATGATTTCATTTATCTACAATTCAGAATACACAAATCTATAGAAACACAAAGTAGATTACTGATTGCCAGAGGATGGAGATAGGGAGGAATTGAATATGACTGCTAGTAGGTATGAAGTTTCTTTTTGGGGTGATAGAAATGTTTTAGAATTAGATAGTGGTGATTTTTTTTGAAGATTTTATTTATTTATTTGACAGAGAGAAACACAGTTAGAGAGGGAATACAAGCAGAGGGAATGAGAGAGGGAGAAGCAGGCTTCCTGCTGAGCAGGGAGCCCAATGCGGGGCTCAATCCCGGACTCTGGGATCATGATCTGAGCTGAAGGCAGGCACTTAATGACCGAGCCACCAAGGTACCACAATAGTGGTGATTTTTATACATTTTGGAGATATATTGAATTATATACTTTAAAGATGATTTTTGTGGTATATGAATCATATCTCAATTTAAAGAAAAAAAGAAATGGTAGACTCTTTTTTTTTTTTTTAAGATTTTATTTATTTGACAGAGAGAAACACAGCCAGAGAGGGAACACAAACAGGGGAAGTGAGAGAGGGAGAAGCAGGCTTCCCGCCAAGCAGGGAGCCCAATGTGGGGCTCGGTCCCGGGTCTCCAGGATCATGACCTGAGCCGAAGGCAGTTGCTTAACCAACTGAGCCACCCAGGCGCCCCAGAAATGGTAGACTCTTAAGTTAAATTCCACAAATGGTTCCCCTACCTTTATGGCAAAACAAAAACTTTCCACCAGGGGAAATTTTACTTACAAAATATTCATGGAGCAGTCATGTTGGTGTCTATGCTGTTTTCCTATTTATTAACAGTTTCACATATTGATGTTTTCCTATGTTAGAGAATAGTTGTTGGAGTCACCCTCAGCTCAGTTCAAGATCTGCCTTATTGTTTTGATTACACCCTATTCACCCTATTGGTGAGGAAGGAATTCTCATCATAGGGTCATGAGAGTGGCTGAGCACATGGCACCCAACACTGTATAGATGAGATCTGGAGCAGTTTATTAGTCACACATACTCACAGTGTGTATGGGCCCCACATTTTGAATGACTACTGAGCTAAAGAAATTCTCATTAAAATCTGGAATGAGACTGAAATGTGCATGGCATTCAAGTTTCAGTGGCTTCCAACTGAAAAAGTTTATTTCTTGTTCATGTTTCATGGGAGTTGGTGGTTGGCTTAAGACTTCTTTAATTAGGTCTCTCATTTATGTACCTTCTTTGGTATGAAGTAACAGCTCAATCTGGGACATGCTGTTCACAGAGCAGAAAAGAAAAGAGCAAATGACCTATTGAGACCAAAGAGGGCTCTTAAATATTGTGCTGTGAATTGCATGCAGTCATTTCCATACCTATTCCATTAACAAAAGTGAGTAATATGACCAGGCATGATAATGAGTTAGAAGGCACACTCTTCACAAAAATAACTCCATATTGTAGACAACAGTACACACTCCCTTATATGGTTATAAATTTGAAAGCTAACTCAATCTACCATGTTCCACATGCTTAATTACAAATATTCATTCTCTTCTTTCTCTGCACAAAGTACATTTTCTTCCTAACCAAGGAACTCGCCAAATCACAGCACCAGACTCAAAGTTTCAAGATCATCTCTTCTTCAGGGCTAACTATGGTTTCTCTTGATGCAGAAAACTCTGATATAGTAAATAAGCTTTTTACCCCACATATATGACATATATTAGTGGAACAGTACAAATTACTTCAAAAATCCCATTTGGAGGGGTGCCTGGTGGCTTAGTTGTTTAAATATCTGATTTTTGATTTCAGCTCAGCTCATGATCTCAGGGGTCAGGGTTATGAGATTAGCCCTGTGCACTGGGTGGGGAGCCTGTTTAGGTTTCTCTCTCTCCCTCTCTCTCTCTGCCCCTACCTCTCTCCCTCTCTCTCTCTCTCTTTCTCAAAAAAAAAAATGTCAATTGGATAAGGAAGAATAAAGAGTTTATGGCTAATAACTATACTGAAATTCCATGGGATGGATAAAACAAAGGACTGTTTTTCTGGAGAGGTGGAAATATTCCTTGATTAAATCCCTGGATTTCCCTTACAGACATTTGTTCCATAATCTATCATTCTTCAATGTTCTTGACTTGGTCTTTTGGAGGTTCTATTTTCTATTACTTAGCCACAGCTGTGCTAGATTTTAGTAAATATTTTCTTCCAGGGGCTAAGCAGTTTTTCACTCTGTTGTATGCCTATAGAAACTTGGTGACTCAAAGTTTATCTTATGCCTCAAAAGTTCCAAGTTCATTTGCTGTTAAATTTCTTTTGTCAGTAAAACTTACTCAAATATGTAGTCAGGTCTTTGTTTCTAGTCAGCACCATGTACCAATAGCCATATTCACACTGGCTTTTAAGGCATATTTCTCTCTGGTCTTAACTGTGGGTATTTTGAGCTTACCAACTATTTTGTTCTTTCTGTAAATGCAAGATCTAGTGTATTACTTGGCATATATTAGACACTCAGTAAATATTTTTTACATAAATGAGTGATGAACATTTAAAAATAATAAATAGGGGCTCCTGGGTGGCTCAGCTGGTTAAGCGACTGCCTTTGTCTCAGGTCATGATCCCAAAGACCCAGGATCAAGTCCCACATTGGGTTCCCTGCTCGGTGGGAGGCCTGCTTCTCCCTCTCTCACTCCCCCTGCTTGTGTTCTCTCTCTGGTTTTGTTTCTCTCTGTCAAGTAAATAAAATCTTTGAAAAAAATAAAAATAATAAATGTGAATTCTTAATACTTATAAGAAAATTGTTTAATAGTATCAGTAATTGAAGAATGGAAAATAAAATACATATATGTTAATAAAACAATGAGATATTGTTCTTTTCCAAAGATATTTTATCCATGTGGACCAGAGTAATGAAGAAATAGTTGTGGAAAATAAACTGATGAAAACATTCTGAATACAGAAATGAATATCAAAATTTCCAAAGATGGGGCACCTAGGTGGTTCAGTCAGTTAAGTGCCTGACTCTTGATTTCAGCTTCAGGTCATGACGTCTGGGTCATGAGATCAAGCACTGCATCATGATCTGAGCTGGTGGAACCTACTTAGGATTCTCTCTCCCTCTTTCTCTGCCCCTCACTCTGCTCTCTCTCTCTTTCTTTCTCTAAGAAAAAAAAATATCACTAAAACTTCTAAAAATGTTTTATCCTTTTGTATCTTGGCAGTTCAAGTTTAGAACATGTGCAGACAATATATAACCAAGGATATATATTACAGTGTTAGCTACCTTAGCCTAGAATAAGAAAATAGTTATGTAAATTATGGCAACATTATATAATGGATTAACATATAATCATTAAAAGCATTTATCTAATTACATGTGTCTTTCCCAAGGTATATTCTATAAGTACAAGTCTACATTTATAGCTAGTTATGTGTCTGCACAGACTTTAATGTATATGCATATGAGTATATAAATAATCATGTGTATGTGTACATAAATAGGAAGAAAAAAGCACTCATTTTTGTGGTGGGATTCTATTTTCATAAAAAATGTATGTATGTATATAAGTACTCATATATACAAAGAAAAAGTCTGAAAAGATAAATTATAAGAATACATGCAGTAGTTATTGGATCATAAATAATTTGCATTTTCTTTTTGCATAACATTATATTCTAATTTTTATAAAATTAAATATTAATTAGTTCAAATTAAAAATTAAGAAAAAGCAAAAGAGACAGCAAAATATGCAATGCCAATCATCAGGGTCAAAAGCCCCATGATTTATTAATTAATTCACATAAATGTGACTGTAAATGTGACTACTATACCAAGAATCTTGCTTATTATTTATTTATTTATTTATTTATTTATTTATTTGTCTATTTATTTATTTATTTTAGAAAGAGAGAGAGCATGCATGAGTGGAGGTGAAGGGGCAGAGAGAAAGAGAGAGAAAATCGTCAATATTTTATTTATTTATTTGAGAGAGAAAAGAATGAAAAGGAGTATGAGAGGGGAGAAGGTAAGAGAGAGAAGCAGACTCCCCGTGGAGCTGGGAGCCTGATGTGGGACTTGATGTGGGACTTGATGTGGGACTCCATCCCAGGACTGTGGGATCATGACCTGAGCCAAAGGCAGTCGCTTAACCAACTGAGCCACCCAGGCACCTGGAGAGAGAGAGAGAGAGAGAGAGAATCTTAAACAGGCTCCATCCTTAGCATGGAGCCCAACATGGAGCTCAGTCTCATGACCCTGAGATCATGACCCACATTGAAACCAAGATTTGGATGCTTGCTTAACCGACTGAGCCACCAGTTGCTCCATATGAAGCTTATTTTATACAATGCTAATTTATAAAAAGTATAATCCCTCTTACTACCAAAGAAGCAGCAGGTAAAATATTTTAAAATTAAAATTTATGTTTTCATGAATAATTGGATATCCTGACCTAGGAAAACTAAAAATAAGGTAATCAAACTCAGATCAAAGATTAGACTGTTTTCTATTAAGAAGTTAATGTTTTAAGTGATGATTTTTTTTTGCCTTGATTTCCATTAGTTGTTTTTTGTTATTAAATGGAGTCAGATTAGGGATTGGGTAGACATAAGTAACAATGAACATGTCTTATTCACGTTTTATATCAGCATGTACTGCAATGCCCTGTTCCTCAGGACTCGAGGGCTGCACTGTGAATGTAGTATTTGGGACCAGGGTTAGTACAGACTGAGTAAGTGTGAAAGAGCAATGTGAACATTCATGCAATTGCTTTAAAGGTATAATTTCAATGAGGGAGTATTTCCTTGCATTTCTTTCCTTGTTCATTCCCTTTAAAGAGAGCATATTTATTTCTGTTTTCATCCTTTAGTTCACTAATCTTCTCTCAGGCAAATCTCTTATATTAGAGTTCTCCAGAAAAATAGAAATAACAGAATGTGTCTCATATATATAATATATATAATATCTAATATCTCACATTATATATATACCTCACACAGATATAAATAATATATATATAAATTATATATACATATATATATAAAGAGAGATGTATCATAAGACATTGGCTCACATAATAATGGACTCTGAGAAGTCCCAAAATCTGCAATCAGAAAGCTGAAGACCCAGAACAACCAGCATACTTCTAGTCTTCAAGCCATCAGTCTCAAGATCCAAGAAGAGCTGCTGTTTCTGTTTGAGTTCACAGGCATGAAAAGATCAATGTCCATTTCGATCAGTCAAGCCAAAGGAATTCCCTCTTACTCTTGAGGGAAGGGGAGATCAGCCTTATTATTCTATTCAGGCTTTCAGCTGTTTGGATGAAGGCCACTAATGTTAGAGGGGGCAATCTGCTTTATTCAGTCTACTGAATCAAATGTTTATCTCATACAAAAATACCTTCACAGGCATATCCAGGATAAAGTTTCACCAAGCATCTGGGTACCCCTTGCTCTAGGCAAGTTGACACATAAGATTAACCATCATATCTACTGATTCCCACCCATGCTTTGAAGAAATCATGTCTCTCAAGGATATAAATTCATTCAAACATATTTATTCTATCATCGACTAAACATTTTTTCTGTGATATCACTGTGTGAACTTTGCAGAACGAGTAAGAAAAAATTCAGAATTTGAATCTCTACTCTGGAAAACAAATCATTTCAATTATGCCTTTAATGATGGAATAATTTTTTTTAAAGGTTTTATTTATTTGACAGAGAGAAACACAGCCAGAGAGGGAACACAAGCAGGGGGAGTGAGAGAAGGAGAAGCAGGCTTCCCGCTGAGCAGGAAGCCCGATGTGGGACTTGATCCCTGGTCTCCAGGATCATGACCTGAGCCGAAGGCAGTCACTTAACCAACTGAGCCACCCAGGTGCCCCATTGATGGAATGATTTTAACAAATAATAACGGTAAAGGAGATAAAAGTAAGAAAGATCAGTGTGTGAATTTGCAGAGGAGAAAAAGTACAGGATAGGCTTGTAAAGAATAGAACTTAAATCATGTAAACTGAGGTATGGGATGTTTTAGAGAAATTAGAGGGATCACATCTAGGAAGAGAGATTTGGGCTATATTCTAAAAGATCTCAGTTATTAAGATGTTTAGTATTATATTACTATGATTATAATTTTTAATGTATTATTATTATTACCAACAATGGAGTGCTCCTGACAGCTTGGTCAGTGGACTAGATTCAGCAATTTGTTGTGAATATTAATGAATTATTATGTGTAGAAATATTTGATCAGGAATTATGGAAATTAGGGAGACTAATGAGGGGCCTTATCTAATAGGCCAGGCAAAAGAGAAGTGTATTAAAAAGCCTTAGCAGTTAAAAAACAAACAATAAAACAGAACAAAACAAAAAAATGCCCTAGTAGTAAGGATGACTATTACAGTATGTTTTTTAATATTTTATTTAATTGTGAGAAAGCGAGAGAGAGTATGAGTGGAGGGGAGGTCAGAGGTAGAGTGAGAGGGAGAAGCAGACTCCCTGATGAGAGGGAGCCTGATGCAGGCTGGATCCCAGGATCCAGGGGATGGAGACCTAAGCCAAAGGCAGACGCTTAACCGCTTAACTGACGAGCCACCCTGACACCCCATGGCTGTATATTTTAAATAGAATGTGTGAAAGGGAGGCAAGATTCAGCTATAATGATTAAATTCCTGGGAGAAGAGAAGCATTATGCAAATAGTGACAAGGAAGTCAGCAAATGTATCTTTTGACTTGTGGTGGCACATAATATTTAATCTGGGCCATATTCAGTTTGTTGTGCGAGTCGTGCATACAGAAACATGAAGTTTGGCACTTAGACGATGACCTTGACTACCTATGACTTTCGTAACAAAGCTGTACGTATGTAGATATCGCAGTGTTACGCATCAATTATATCCATCATTTCCCTCATCACAAATCGCCTTCCTGAGTTCTTTTTCCTCAGCTTTCTGCCCCCTGCTTTACAAAGCCTCAGAAGTCATCTGCAAACTAGTCCATGTCAGTAGCTACTAGCCTACTTGCCTTATCCCAGTAAGAGTGGTTGTTTTTCAACAGAGAGTTTATGCATACACAGTTGTGCTCCAAAAGACAAATCCCCCAGAATTCAGTTTAGGTAACTGGAAATTGTCAACAAAGAAAAATATTTGGGGGCAAAGACTATCAGAGCTGTCTTGCAATATCCATTTTACTACATAGGGTAAGCCTCTGCTTGATTTACCTAATGTGTTTCTTGCCGTTGTAAGGTCAACCCTAAACTACACTCCAATAGAAAACAAATAAACAAGCAAACAAAAAAAATGCATTTTACAGACTGTTTTTGTCAAAAGTCTGATTACTGTTTTTGTAATAAATCAACTTATTTTTCTTTATCTGAGAAATCTAAAAGATTTTTATTGGTTCCTGTTTTTATATGAATCAGTTCATTATTTAAGTCCTAATGTCTATGTGAAAAAGAATTTTGAAAATATGTTTATACAGTATTAATTCAATTTCTGTTAAAATCATCTATGCCTGTATATTTGGAAAGATGTCCTCAGAATATTAAAATTGGCTGCCTCTGAATGCTAAGATTAAGTGTGATTTCAAGTTTATCGTTTGTTACATTGTTCAAATTATCCATAATAAACACATATTACTTTTATAATCTGAAAAAAAATAAATTTCAAGAAAGTAAAGGGGTTATTCATCACACAGTGCATTTGTGGAATAGAATTCACTTGCCCTTAAAGGTATAAAAAATCCCCACCCCAAAGACAGCCTTGAAGGAAATGTATCAGTGCCAACATAGTAAACCCCAGACTTCTGTGTAGATTGGCGCCATTGTGCAGTAACATTACCCTCACAACGACCTGCTCAGTCTCTCGTAGCAACTATTGAATTCTGACTGAGGCCACTCCTGTTCATTCTCTTGCCTACTAGCGTAAGTCACTTGGTCGGGCACAGCTTAATTCTTGACTGTGGATTTCGTGAACTCCTCTTATAAAATGGTACAATTACTGCAGGTCATGAACATCAAATGCCACTAACACTTCCAGCTGTGACCACGGAATAGCCTCCCAACAGAAGTACTGCAACATGGTAATAATAACATCCCAGCTGTAGCCACAATCACCGAAATCACTGACAGTGTCAATAATGTATAAAACCCCATGGAAACTCAACTGTACTTGCCAAAAGGCATTCATCAATTTCACTGCCTTTTATCTACCATTTAAAATGGTCTAGTTTTAGTGTTAGGGTTTTAAAATAAATGACTAGGGTAAATAGGCCCCGGCTGAATTGCTCACTATCTGCTTTGAATTGCTTCTCTAAATGTTGGGGACGTGAAGTTCAGCCTTAACCACTCAAGTACATTCTGTAACCACTACATGTTAGGTGATGGGATGTGAGCAGAGAGTTGAGTATCTAGAGAAGTGAAATTTACTAAGCCCCTTTCCAGGGCTTAAGTTCATTTAAAACATTGCAAAGGACATAGGGGGAATACAAGAGAGGGAGCTGCTTTGATTTCTCAGAAGCCATTCAGCTTTTAGAAAGATCTAAGGGAGTGAAAATGTGGAGAGCCAAAGGGAAAGGTCTATTTAACAGATGTTTGGAATAGTAAACTGTAACTATCACTACACTTCACTATTGTGTTTTCCAGTATTTGTTCAAATACATTGTATAGTCTATAGAACCATTGCTTGAAATGTCTGAGCAAAAAAAACTTTACTGTTACTGAAGATAGAAAAATAAAAATTCAAAGTTTTGCTTGTATAAAATAACTACTGAATGTCATATACTTCCAATGGACTATGCATTATTATTACTAGAGCTTGAATTCATATAATTGTTTAGCTTATCATAGTTTTCTCAAGTATGTTACCTCAATTGATTCTTCACAAGTCTGTCAAGATTTTTATCCCCACATACAACATACAGTAACACAAATCTCAGATGGGCTAGAATGATATGCCTAATATCACACAGCTAGTTAGAAGCAAAGTGAACACAAGAACACTGGTTTTTTGTCAAACTAACTGTTCTTAACTTTGAGATCCTCTCTTTCCTTGGCTGTGTGCTTCTCCTCGTGGAGAGATATCTATTAAGTTTCAGAAAACCTGTGTTTTGCAGTCTTAGACTTGAGAATGTGAGCCTCCAAATGTTTTTTGCTCTTCCAGGTACAACAGTGAACTTTTGACTAACAGAACTCTCCTGAGTGAAGAGGCTAAGTCTGTTCCAGAGTGACAGAAAATAAAAAGTAAGAATATAGAGAAAGATACAACAGTGAATATATGGATAGTGGACAACTTTTGCAAACATTTATTCATTTATTTATCAGTCCTTTCAGTAAAAATTGGCTGAACAATTCAAATGACAAAGACTGTATTGATGATAAGGGTTTAATCAAGAATAACACAGATATTGCCCATGATCTTTCAGAAAATCTTCTTAGAAAAGGAGATAGAAACAAGTAAATAAATAAATGGATAAATACATAAATTACAAAATTACAAAATTTGACAAATGCTATGAAGGAAACTGAGTTTGGAGATAAAAAGTAAAAAAACAAAAAAAAAAAGGGTGCCTGGGTGGCTCAGCTGGTTAAGCGACTGCCTTCAGCTCAGGTAATGATCCCGGAGACCCGGGATCAGCCCCACATTGGGCTCCCTGCTGGGCGGGAAGCCTACTTCTCCCTCTCTCACTCCCCCTGCTTGTGTTCCCTCTCTCGCTGTGTTTCTCTCTATCAAATAAATAAATAAATAATATTTAAAAAAATTTTTTAAAAAAGTAGAGAGTATACTTTTGATAGGATAACCAAAGAATGTATCTGTAAGAAGGTAGCCTTATAACCAAAATGAAAGAGATTTACTTAGTAATAAACATAATCTTTACAATGGAGAAAATAAATTTTCAATGCAGATAAGATACAAAGTTTTGAGAAGTCTATTGTGGAAACAGAAATCATTTGATCAAATGCTTCACTTGGACATCAGGAAGGTGTGCATTCTCTTAAATGTGAAGTTGCTTACATGTGAAGAAGTAGAGAACATCAAATCAGTATCTTCTCAGTGACCTGTTAGCTCTCCAAAGAGCCAAATGTCTACTGCTAAGGAATATGTTTATGAGAAAAATCTGTTGATCCCATTGTGGCTTCAGAAGTAATTTTATTCTCCATTTCAAAGACCAAAACAGTAGCTTGCATTTTTAATACATAACCCATTTTAGAACACATGGAGAGCTATACCTTTCTGAGTTTGTAAACAGATTTTTTTTTCCTCAAAAGCAAACAGGAAAATCTAATGTGGACTCTCTTCCACAAATCCAATACTCTCCACACCATTGGTAGAATTCTTTTTCCTGTGTTACTCGCTCTTTCCATATTATTCAGACTCAGAGATATATTAGTAGTATAATGCCACTGCAATAAAAAGTATTCTGCCTTGGATTAAAAAGAAAAGAAAGAAAGAAGAAA